>APFE031134016.1:244662-274323 GCA_000404065.3 Pinus taeda
TTAGAATAATAAATAATGGGGACCCTTTAAATTTTTAGGAAATAATCCTTTTTTTAATAAAATAGGGAAAGTTTCATATTTTTACCTTTAAATTTTAATAAATAAATAAAAAACTTTCAAAAACATATATAGCAAAGAGTAGTCTTTTCTATAGACTTAAAATCCTTTCCATAGTTTCTTAGGAAATAATATGCAACTTATAAAACCCCAATAACTCTATTTTTGTCATAAAACCTTTGAATAACATTGCAAAAGTTCTTGAAGGGTTTCCAAGCAAATAAATGAAAATATTATAAAAATTTGGTCCCACTAAAACCACAAGTGAAGCACTAATCGGCTTATCGGCATCGGAAATTTCAAAGTAAGTACCATAAGAAAATACAAATAGCTGATATCATGGTCTGTCAAGTCTCAATAGCTAATAACGTGATCTGTCAAGTTCCGACACTCCGATATCACACATATCACATCCCAATTTGTGAATAATCAAATGACTTGTGATATCGGAATTCACATATTGTAAGGTTCTATCCATATCACCCGATACCAAAACACCAATAAAGTTTTTCCGATAGTGACTTGCCGATATGGTGACAAGTGTCAAAGCCACTTGAACAAACATTTGAAAATTAAACGACCACTTTATGTGATTTATAGTTTTGAGGTTTTAAATGATTTGTTATGATTTTGATGTAATGTAAAAGGATTTATTCATTAAATCTCGCATTTAATTGAAAAGACTATCTGCATTTACGATTTCTTGCCGCTCATCCTTATTTTCTTATTAATAGGTAAATCCCAACAAACAACAGTTAAAGGAGATATCAATAATTATTAAAGCAAATAAGAAGTCACTAATTCAAACATAGACAGTTTCACATCGTGAAGAAGTTACCGAGATGTCACCTTTATTCATGGATACCGCATGCACGCAATACGCAGGGTCCTCAACTTGGGAGATCATATACAAACTATTTGAAGATGAACACCCAAGGGTAATTGAGAAGGAAAGTGCTACTGCAGATGCTACAACTCCAGACATTGGCTCTACATGGAATGATATGGCTAATTCCTTTTTACATAGAATTGTCGCTCATCCCAAAATCTTGCCATATAGAGATATGGTAAGGTGGGTCATCTACCATTTGGATATCACATACAAATTTTTTTATGACTCTAAAGAAGACAATCATTGGATCATTCAAGGTTGAGGATTTGAGGAAAATGTACCACTTACCGCTACCGTAGAAAAAGTATGACACTTAGTTTGTCTAGAAGTTTATGAATGATAATCGAAACATCGAAGAGCCTATCAAAGAATGGAGAAGGGATCCAAACAAGCACAAGCATGATGATAAAGGTATGTATTCATTAGTTTCTCTTGTTGGCCCTTTCTCTCATATAGCTACTATCATGTGTCATTTATACGGTTACCCTAATACATAGAAGTTATCAAAAGAATGGGTATCATTAATAGAGGTTGCTTCTAATGATTATATTATGCATTGGGCCAATATCTTGTCTAATAATTTAACTACTCAAACTCACAACTAGAAACAGAAGTGCAATATTAATGATAGAACTCTTCCTCCTTTCTTTATGGGCACCTATGTCATGGATGCTATTTGATTTTCATATGATTTTCCATCTATAGGATGGAAATGGAAAATTCAATACCCTACCCCCATTCATATTTACCATGATATCTTGTGGGAATCCAAATATCATTTGCATTTTTGAAAAATTTGTGATGAAATCATCCTCCCTATTCACCAAGAGGTTTTCGACAACAAATCACACAGAATCTCTACAAAAGATAATAATGACTTAATGTCATTAGGAAGGTGGTTCAGGGAAGAGTCATTTACTTATATTCGATTTTTTGGAAGTCTTTGCAACCCTCATGTTTTGCCTATTTTTGTCCCTAATAAAATATTGGGCAGAGAAATTGCATACCAAACAGTTGGGAATGGTTTAATCAATGTACTCAAAGATGCCAAGAAAACCATTTGGCCTTCTTTTCCTATTTCTTGTGGTATCTATACATTGGAAAATTTCAAACATACTCTTCTTGAAATTCACCAAATTAAAGCTTTAAATTTCCCAACCATCCCAAACAAATAGTATGATCCGAATGGGGTCGCAAGAGATGTCACATCACAATCTAGAATCATATAATTCGCAAGTGATCCTGATAAATTTGATGATTTTTTCGAGATGGTTCCATAGTATTCCATGGTGGAAAAGTTAGGATTAGACCAACTAACTCCTAAAGAATTGATTGAGTTCAATCAATATCGTAGTCGGAGAATAACCCATTTTCCAGAAGATTTATTGATACATTCTCGAAAAAAATATGAATTTCCAAATACATCAACCTCCTCATCAAAGGATCGAATTATTTCTCAAGTCTCATATATAGCTACTTTAGTTTCCGAGAAAACTTAGAAACTTGAATAAGAAAATAATTTGGATGAAGTTTGGGAGGAATTTAGTCGTGTTTTATCAACTAGAGAAACTTGGGATGTAAACAGTATAGTCAACAAAGAAATAGTGCAGATTCCGGAAACTGAAGGGACAACCTCATTCACTGTTGAGGCTCCTGAGATAACTATTGTTGCTGAATATATGGAAATTATCCCAAAATTTCCTACGTCGGAGATTGTTCTAAAAATTGAAGAAATCCATCCTTTACATGTGTTTTACAATCTGAAACACAAAGCAGTTATCAGGGGACAAAGAAAGAAAGAAAGCTGAAGCAGACACCAAGATTAGGTTAAAATGAGAATCCTTTTCAAGTTCTCTGGAAAGGGGCCCAATCAACTCCTGATGAAGAATCAAACATACTCTCATAGTTTGTAGGGGCTTATGCCAGTGCAACTATTGATAAAGCAACAGAAGTCCAACTGCTTATAAAGGAGAAGGATCAAAGTATTGTTCAATTAGAATAAAGTATCCAAAATGAAAGGTGGGTTATAGAACAACAGTGGGCTTGCCAAATTACAGAAAAATTTTAATGATTTGAAATTACAATATGAATTTGAAATCAAATATAATGATGCACAGGTACAAAAAATACAACAAAATATTAACCAGTTGAAAGAAAATCCAGAAAGTAATGAATTTCGAAAGGAAGTAGGAGAACTAGAAACACTCGCTAAACAACAGGTTATCTTTTGTCATAAATTGACTTTAATTCATGATTTGTGTAAGACCAATTATTCCTTGGTTAAACAGTTGTCCGATTTGAGGAAATTCTATGAAGAAGTTTGAGCATATAGATTGGCAGGATAGTGATAAAGGAAGATGAGTTGATCTTCCTTGAATCAAAGAATCTCAAAAAGATATTGTTTTCAATGACTGGGACATAAAAATGAAGCAAGCAGAAATGGTTATCATCAAAGACAAGTATTTCTTCTAATCTCACTGAATATACCAGGGATACCCTATTGCAAGTCAATCTAATACAGGAATGCCCAAGGGAAACTTTACCATATGTCAAATCTCTGAAGAATTCATGGCAGGAAACATCAAATAAAAAGGTTGAAATCATAAAAATTTAATCAAAAGTAAACCTCGAAAGTTATTGGAATTCTTGGAAAGCCACATAGTCAATGGCTCATGCTAAGGTATCTTTATAATGCAACGGCTCAAATTATTCCAACACTTAGAAATGCAATGTTTACGGGGCAGATGCACATGCAATTGATTCATCCCACCCAATAAAGTCAATGACAAACGTATGTGGACTCAGAGAATGGATGGAGAATCCTCCTGCAGCATAGTCATGAATTTGTTGTTATAATAGAATTTTATCTTTATCTTTTCTTTATCTTAGCTTAGTTTGTTCGAAATATTTAGAAGACCTTTATTTTGATTTTACTATTTTTGTAATGTTATTAGACTATTTAAGACCCTCTCATGATTTTAGAAAGGGGTTCCAAATTTTTGATAGACAGATTCGAAGTTGCACTATTGTTTATTCCAAAGTTATCTAATAGAAGAGTTGAACCGGAAGCTATCTTTTCATGAGAAGAGTCTTGATGTGTCGAGTACTATTATCTTTTTATTGTTGCTATATTTCATTGAGATGGATAGTAAATTTTCTGTAAGTTGTTTCATTATATGTATGTTTTGAAAATAGTCACACATTGTCACTATTGATTTGTAGGATTGTATAGTTTGTGATCATATATGAAATAACGAGATCTTATATGTGATTAGTTTTAATCAACTAAATTCATTGACTATTTAATTAACTTAGTTTAACTTATTTGTTATCTTTTCATAAAGTGTTTAATGATCTATAATGTTGCATGCTTTGTGAAATATTTTCATGAATCACATGTAAAGAAATATTATCCCAGGTGATACATAGAATAAGTTTATTTATTAGTATTATATTTAGATTTAAATAACTCCATTATTCTCATTATATTTCCATCATTCCTTTATATTTCTTTCACGGGAAACGGTCCTATTATCCCGAGTTGGAACCACCAATTCCAACGGAAACGAAGTTGTCTTAAGTTCCCGAACGGGTGGTATTCCATGATGTTCAGGCAAACATTTTCCATCCTTCAACATGTTGGAAGACAACGGGCTTAAGGAATTCATAGACAAAGATATTCCTAAGCCTCTAGCAACTGATGCTCAAGATCTAGCAGAGTGGAGAAAATGTGTTGCAAAGGCAAGAAGGATTATCCTAGAAGGAGTTCGTGATCATATTGTCTCAAACCTCCATGGTAAGGAGACTCCATATGAAATATCAAAAGCCTTGATAGACCTGTTTCAAAATAGAAGTGACCACAGGAAGTTGGCACTGAATAAAAATCTCAGAAAAATCAAGATGGAGAAGGGCGGCACAATACCAAAGTAGTTGACTAAGTTCACCCAATGTCAAGATGAGCTTGGAAGTGTCGATGTTATAGTTGTTGAAGATGATCTGGCCATCCTAGCACTTCTAGGCATTCCCAAGAGATAGCACAACTACCAGGACTCGGTAAATGGGAGTGAGAAGCTATCAAAGTGGGATCATTTGTGGTCTGACTTGGTGCAAGACGAGATTCAACAGAACACCAGAGAGGGATCCTCATCCAAGCATGACGACGAGGAGAATTGTGCCTTAGGTATAAAGGAAAAGAAAGGGAAAGGGAAGTCATCCCATTCAAAATCAAATTCCAATCAAGGTGGAAATAAAAAGGACTTATCGAAGATTAAATATATTCATTGTCATGATCTGGGACACTATCCCACAAAGTGTCTGCACAAGAAGGCCGGTAAGAATCCCTAAGGTGGAGCAGCAGGTGAAGCTCTTATTTCATAATTCGAGCTATATTTCACCTGCATTACCTACATGGTGATATTGATGATGGGTAGTGTGTGGTATATGGATAGTGGAGCCTCATACCGTATGATCAACAACAAAGAACTCTTTAGTGAATTGGAGGAGAAGGACCTCCAGATGCACATCGAAATGGGAGATGATGGAAGGTATAAAATGATCAAAATTGGCACTGTTACTTTTCATAGGGAGTATGGTTCTCCTCTCACATTGAAATATTTAATGTATGTTCCAGGTTTAAAAAATAATTTGGTTTCAATTTCCATGTTGGAGGGTGGGGTCCCCTAGGTTAGTTTTGGGGTTAAAAACGCAAGTTTTGATGTAATTTTTGTGAAAAGATGTAAAGTATCCGCGATTTGTGGATGTGGAGCGCATAGGTAATTAGGAGTAAAAGGGGTTTTATCCCCTTGTCTATGTAAAGTTGAGTCGGTTTTGAGATCCACCCATGGTCCCCGGACTATGGGATTGTATAAGAAGGTGTGCGTTAGAGAGTCTAAGGTAGGATATGATGACGATGGATGTATTGGCTCAATAGGAGATAGCTCAGAGAAGTGAGTCATATAGGAGAGAAAGGCTCTGCAGCTAAGTGCACAGAGGCCTAGAGTGCGTCTGGAGCTGAGTACGCGGACCCCTGTAGCTAAGTACGTAGGGTAGTCTTCATTCTGTAACACCATATTGAAGATCAATAAAGCAGATTGTTGAAGAATTCATATGTTTATTTATTTACTTTTGTTTAATTATGATTGTGATATATGTTGTGATTTAATAATGTCTTTATGAATTATTGACATATTGATGCACAACTATATGGGATACGTCTTAATAACTATACGCAAAGCGTGTTAAGTACTTTCGCAAAGATTATAATACATTCTGTTATGTTTATTAAATACATAAGCAGATCTGCGATCTTAGATCTAGGGTTATTTTCTGATGCGCGTAAGTGGATGATTCAACTATTAAAGGTCCACAAAGACCTATTGTACACGTTCGCGAAGGTCTAAAGGCCATTTAAAGGAAGTTGTAGTACTGAGCCCTAGGACCTTATATATCTGTGTAAAGGTAGATCTAGGACCTAAAAGGACATCACACTAATCTCTGGATGCAGAAACTTGGCTCTAGCGTCCCCCCATACTGCTTCAGGTGAGACTACAACCTACACTATGTGGGTTGTTGCCGAAAGGGTGAATAGTGTAGGGTTTTGTTTGGTGCAATTAACTCTGAACCTAGGTCATGACCCCCTAAGCCAACAATCCCTTCAACAACTGACTCATGATAGGTATCAGTGCCATCTAGGGAAATCTCACATTATGTCTTAACGCTATGAGGAATAGTACCCTTAGCTTGATCCACTATCGGCTCCTTTCCTACACTTTCACTATGTATATGAGACATTTTCCCCTTTTTTACTTTCTTAATTAAGGTTGTTAGAGGATTGTTATCCTCCTCTTCCACACATCCTGCACTAAACATAGAATGGAGTACGACATCTGCTAAAAGAGAGAGAGAGTATCTTTGATAGGTGAATTAGACTAGGGGTGATCTGTAGAGGGGGGATATTCCTCTTAATCATCAATGTTTATTGGAGAAGTTGATAGAGCATGGCCTCCTCTTGAGGACACACCTATTTTCTTCACAGAGCTCTTGGTCAGTCTCCATGAAGGACCAAGGGTTTCAGTTATAGTTTCTTTCTCTTTATTAAGCACCAACTTCTTGGACTGGGTTTTCTTTGCTTTAGTCTGTTAGGGTCCTATAATAAAAGGATTGATAATTTTGAATTGGTTATGATTAGTCTTGTAATATTGTACAAACTTTTTCTTTCTACAAAATGTTTTCCTATATTAAAAATAAAAAAATGTATAGAGGGTAAGTCCTAAAAGAAAAATCAAAGGACTAAAATAAAAGGATCAAAAAGAAAATAAAATATGAACCCCACCAAAAACAGATTAAAATAGATTCTGGAAGTGATGCAAATTCAAATGCCACTACTTTTAATTTGTTTTGGAGAAAAAAGATTGTGTGTAGCTTGTCAAAAATGCCACAATCCATGATGATCAAATACTTTAATCTTGATTCATTCATACTTTAAATTTCACGTTGATAGATAGAGAAATTAAGATCTTTCCAAAATGTTTAATCTTGGCAGATCAGTAATTAGGTAGAGAATAATAAGGAGCTCATCAGTTTAATATGAGCCCTTGGAAGTTATAAGGTTAGAATTAGATAGTTTTCTTATCAAAGAAAAGGAAATTAAGGGTCAGAAAGCTCAAATGCACCCAATGAATGAAGAGAAAATGCTAGGGAAATAAAGGGTAGGTAAGAGAAGTTTTGGAGTGTACAAGGTTTCAAGATCAAGTGCACCTTCATTATGCTTAATCCTATATTTCATGTGCAGGAGAAATTGTCAAAGCAAAGAGGACATTAACAAAAAGTTGTGTAGTACTTTGGGTATTTACCCTAAAAATAAGTTCTATATGATTTTAGGCCTAAATACTAAAGTTCATTCACTAATTTCCCCTCATTTCACTCAAACCCTTACGTATCTAAGTTTCCCTCCATTACCCCTTCATTACTTTTCATTCACTAATTTCCCCTTCTTGATTCCAAAGGACCCTTCCCTTTCACTTCCTCTCATTTTAACACATTCCCACTGTAAAAACCCTTTCCCTTCATTTTAACCCTGTTTCCCCTTGGTTTTAAACTTTTCCCTAGACATTACCCTTTAAAAACCATTCCCC
The DNA here is from genome assembly GCA_000404065.3 of Pinus taeda. NCBI lineage: Eukaryota > Viridiplantae > Streptophyta > Pinopsida > Pinales > Pinaceae > Pinus > Pinus taeda. Next base: position 252,745 of record APFE031134016.1, read on the forward strand.
CTTTATTAATTTCCCTTTTTCCCTTAAAAACACGCTAAACCCCCTCATCCTAAGTTTGAATAATGTATCGAGCCTCATCCAAAAAACCCTCCCCGATACCCTTTTTAACTTAATCCTTACATTATTCTAACCTATAATCCCATTTTATATATTAAACCTGCTGCATTATTTAAACCCAACCCCACTTCCCACTCACCCCTCACAACTATGTCGCGCAATAGCCCTCTGTTCAAACACTCCCAGATTCGATGGCCCATTTCCACATCATGCACTCCCACCGTCTGATAGTTAAAATCTCAAAAGAACGCGAGATTCGCAATTTTTCCCAAGCGCTCTTTTGCTACGTGGCATCCCCACGTTATATCGCGTGCTCTCAGAAAACATCTCCCATCACTCAAAAGCGGTGTGATATGCCATTAAACTGCCTCCCCGCATAAATGGAAACCACCCGCTCTTCACACTTTAACTTCACGCCCAAAGGTTAACCATTGTCAGTTAAAAACCAAAAAAACCCCTTTTCACTCTTTTTACTGTTATTTCCTTGCAAACACCTCTACAGACCAATTCTAACCCCCGAACCTCTATTCAACCATTTTAACCTCGCCTACAACCAGAAGACGCAGTAGACTTCAAAATTCAAGTAGAAAGACCATTCAACCTTCAGAAAACTCTGCTTCTACCACAGAACCCTGTCTGCACACCTAATCGTCGTTTTTCCAGGTATTCTTGAAAGAACCAGAATGACCATCTATTTAAACTCTGCATAGTAATTATGAAAGGTTAATTAATTGAACTTAATTAAAAAAAAAAACTTCCTAAGCTAAAAGAACCCCACTGTGCATCCAAAAGCCATTTTCTACACATTGTATTCACCCTTCCCACTGTTCTAGAACTCCTAACCCTACTCCTAAAGCCAGAGAAAGAGTAATTCAATAGAATAAACCAAATTATGGCTTCCCAGAACATCCTAAATGACAAATCCCTATAAACCCCTCACCTGGCATTGACCACCTCCCGTTGGCTGACAAAGATTTCCAAATTAAAGACACAGCTTCCCCCAACCATCTATTGAAACTCCAATGTTGGAGTAAAGACAAATTCCTAAACCAAAATGATGACATTCATATATGGGAATCAAATTTTCCCGAATAATTATTCCCACAGGTATACTAGTTCCCTGAGATCATCCATCTATGCCAAAGTTGTTATATCCCAAGCCAAAGAGCCATATTCTCTCCTAACCAGCAAATTTTGTTTACAACCAATGCATAGTCAATAAACCAAATGCTGCAGATCCATCCAAACCCAAATCAAACCCCATTTTCTATTGAATACCTCCTTGAACTCTATTTAAAGCTGGACCCTCCCAAGAAGACTCAAATCTTTCATACTTTCATCCTAGAAGAGTCTCATACCCCTACAGACAGTCCCCCATACTCTGCTACCATTTTCTCTGAGAGGCCTAAACAAATTGTGACCATGCTCTCTTGTATCCTAGGATGCACCATAGAGAGCATGTAGATGAACCAATACTTGCTTTCCTCTCTATTTTTTGTCCAGGCAAGCCCCCAGCTGCAATTTTCAATTTTACTCAGTACTTGGCAGACAAGATCCATGATCAATTGATCAGACTGCCAAATGAAAGAGTATTCAAATACTCTTCTGTATTGTTCCACATGTTCCTATATTTCTAGTCAAATAAATTTCTAGTCAACATCCAAAATCTAGACACTAAGGTCCATCCTAGATCAGTCATCTTTTAGACACCCTTAATCCAAAAGTATTACACTATTTTCAGTTATAAAGAGTTCATTGATTCCTTTGTGCATCCAGTTGTAAATATGCTAACCAGTAGAAATCAACCTAGGATCAGTGATGAGATAAAGATTTTTGCAGTTGCCTAAGAATAGTAGAGTAGGAGACTGGTATCTATACCAGTACCACACTGAAATTAGAATATATGGATGCTAGCTCAGTCCCTATAAGCTGCCCAATTATCTTCGCATGAGGATATTTGCATTAGAATATATCAGGCAGATTATAAACTCAGATGATGTGAAATTCCTATCAGCTAGGAAGAAAACACAGTTCAAGATAAAAAACCAACTTGGTCCTTTTATCTGCAATAATAAGCAGGCTAGAGAAGAAGCAGAGAAGTGTTTATAGGAGATGAAGTTCAGTAGCAGTTTTAAATGGAAGTATGACCCTTTAGGAGTCATAAAAAAATTGAGGCTCAAATTCAAATTAAGCCCTTTTATTCATGAGTCCAGGGTAGACATTGAAAAATATGCCAACTAATCAAAATGGTTGGAAAATACCTTGTTAGATATGGAGAAACAGATGGATACTAGTTCCATTTTGCATACTCCAACCCTGTAGGACAAAAGTACAAAGAGGACCAGGGAAGAATGTTCTTGTTCAAGCATAGATACAACACATGATAGATTTGAAATCATGTATAGGAAGAAGCCCGAGCTAAATCCCGTCAATGAGCAAGAAGAGAAAGCAGAGATAGTTGTGACCGTTGAGACACTTCAAATCATTGATAGAGAAACAGTGGTTAGAGAAAATACAGCTCCATTAGTTTAACAGAAAACACATCAACCTTCCACCTCTAATACCCAAAGCATTCAAAAACATCTTAGGATAGAGGTTTCTTCATTAAGCACACCAGTAGATAAGGAAAAGGACATAAAGGAGAAGTATAAAGAGATCAAATTAAGGAATGAGGCATTAAAGGATAAAACATATGCCCAGTATTTCAAACAGACTCCTGGCAATCAAAATAGGTTGATGTCAGCTTTTGACATTAAAACTGGTAAAATGCAAATGACCTTTTTGCAGCCTACAATCCAACAACCTAAGTCATCAACAGACTATAGGAAGATAGAGTTTGAAGTTTTGGCCAGGGATGTTCACCCTATTAATCAAATTGAATTCCATAAGCAGGTAGGTGAATGATTTACTCAACAATGACCAACAAGGCCATGAGTGTTTAGAAGCTTCAAAAATCTCTAGACAACATCACGGCATAGTTTAAGCTAGAGAAAGCATCATCATAGGCAAAAGATAACATAATCAAGTCACTGGAAGACTTGGTTATTGAGATTGGATATAATCCAAATGACATCAAGGCTGTAGAAAAGCTCATAAAGAAGAAAAATGAAGACATTGTTGCACTAAAGAAGCAATTGAAGTTTCCTCTTAAGGAACATCCACAGACCAAGGAGGTTCTAGAAATCCAAAGCCAGAAACATGAAATGATGGACCTCATTCTCCAGCTAAATGCTCAATTAAAAGAAATGGAGAATGAATGGGACAATTTAATCTAGCTGAAACATGCCAAAATTGAGACAGCCACTACAACTACTATTCCTACAATTACTACAACAATTCCTTCAACATTGGCAGCTTCATTGGACCCAATAGATCCACTAGCTACAACACTTCCAACTGCAACGACAACTACATCAACAACAGGTTCAACAATAGCAGCATCTCATCCTAGTGATGAAGCAGCTAAACTGGTCAAATCCATGGAGAATATGTCTATCCAGACCATTGAAATAAATAGACTTAAGAAACAAATCAAGAGTCTAGAGGATGAGAAGAAATTCTCTCAAATTATGCATAAGAATGAAGTTTAAAAGACAAACATGTTGAATGAAAAGATTGGGAAGCTGGAAAAAAAATAACACTGAAAGAGCCACTAGCCCAAGCTAAACAGCTTTTATGGGCCAATATCATTGACTCATTTAATGATATTTTGCCATGTATACAGGTGATCTTTGAACAAAATTATTTATACAAAGAGGCTGGTGAAGCAATTCAAAGGGTTAAGTCTGAAGCTAGAAACATTCTAGAAGAAACCTCTAGAATAATCTAGTTCCTTAACTCAAAGAATAAATATGAATTGCAGGAGCTTGGAATAGCTGACAGAACTGGCACTGTACTAGAGGTGAAGAAGGTAATCACCAAGAGGAACCTGATGATGAAGCTTGAGAACAAATGCCAAACAATGGAGCTAGCTATAGGCAGGTTCATGGTCAAATTTGATGCTTTGAGGCAGAAAGGTCTACCTAATCCACTGGTAACTAATGACAGGTTAATGCCACATGAAGACTATGATAAGAGAATCAGAGAAGTGGAAAAGGAACAAGCCAACAATTCCTCCTGATAGGGATGCCCAGAGGAAAGGTTCTTTACCAGACTTTTGAGAACCTCTTTTACCTCCAACATGAGGTAAAACATATTTTTGTAAACAAGCCCAGCTTTGCAAAATATATAGAAGCTGATGAAGTCTACAGAAGAATGGTAAATATTAAATTACTAGATACAAAGACTTGGGAAAGGCTAAATCATTTACTGTAGAAATGCAAGGTAAATAGTGAATACAGAACAATGAAAGTAAAATAGCAGATCAACTAAGTCAAAGAGTATAAGATGAAAGAGTATCAGTCAAAAGTAAAAGTAAAAGAACAGCCAGCATAGAGAAATAACAAAGGAGAGAAATCAACAAAAGATCAAAGTATAAAACAACAAAATCGGTAAAAGAAGGGACAGCTAGCCTTTTAGTTTCCTAGCTGTCTCTATCTTCTTGCATGGAGATATTTATTTTCCTTGAATAATTCCTAAATAGTTTAGGATATTTTGTAACTATTTTTTTTATAAATACTTCATGATTCGAAGTATAGAGTGTGGATTGCTGAACATTTCTATAGTTACATTGATCTGAAAACCTGAGGGTTTATTGTAAAAAAATTCAAGTCAGCAGACTGGACTAAGTAATAAAGGCATTGCATTATAGGATTCATGTGTTGGGCCACTTCAGTGAAGTATCTTTCATTTGTCAAATTTTTTATTTTCTTAAGTATTTCGCAAACATACATGTGTTTCCAATTTGAATGAAATAACTAGAATTTTATTTCAGAATTTGTTTAAGTATACTCTCTCTTGAACATCTATTCATTTTAATGTTTTCTTTTGATATCCAGAGTAGGGAATTCTTCATTTCTCTCTAGTTTCAATCGACCTCTTTCATTTCCTTCATTATCTAGTCTGAGGAATCCTTAACTGCTCCTTGAACCTGATTGAAAAACCACTTCACCATCCAGCCTAAAAGATCTGAATTTACTCAGCTACCTTGCCCTATGAACACTATCTTTAGAACTTGATTCATTCTTGTTTTCTTGAAAATTTGGACTCCATGGCACAATGGTATAAATACACTTATCTATCCATCTAAATCAGTGATTCCACCACCAAATAAAATCAAAACCCAATGAAGCTTAAATAACTAGCCTAAAATCAATTAACTCAAAAAAGTTAAATAATAAAGAGAGAGCCCTCTCTGAGCATTAGGAAGGCTAGATCATGATTTCAAAAGTAGGTTTGTGGTTACCTCTAACAGTTCTTTAATGACAACCCTAGAGATGTTTTAGAGTGATAACATAGTCTTCGAGGCCTTACTAGTCTAAGGGGTTAATGACTTCCCCTTCTGGTCAGGCTTCCACTTATTAACTTTTCCATTCTTCCCCGACTTCTTCACTATATCCTCTCCTTGAAATGCTTTCAGGAACTCCTCCCAAGTCATCTCCTTTCCCTCTAACTCATTTTTAATTAAATATGCAATTAAATCGTAATGAAACAGTTTATGCCCAACTTGACTTTCTTGACTCTTCTGAACACTTTTTGACATCTTCTCTAAACTTTTCAACAAGAAATAGGGGAATTTTATTAGCTTACCCTATTCGAAATGAAGTAGCAACTGAATATGGTACAGGAAGGTTAATGAATACCTGCCCTCGCAAGTGAGGAATTTCTGCAAGATGTACAATAGATGTCTCCATTTTTCGACCATCACATTCCTTAGAAAACTAACCTTCAATCCACCTTTTGATTCATGTAAATCACAAATCGGTGTCAGGATCCTTCCTCGATCTTTTCCTTTTTAAAATATTTCTCTCCTATAGCTACCAACCCCATAGCTTGTGTAATGGACTATTCGGTCACTTCGAATTCCAAGGACCCTACCTTAGTTGTGCTTCTATTGAAAGTGCGAGCAAATTCGAGCGTGGGAACTGAGTTATAGCCATCGAATTTGAGTAGGAAGGGGAGAAATCCTAATTCCTACAACAAATATAAATTGTCCCTATACTCGACCATCCGTTCTAGCTCCTTTATGAACCACGGCTCTATTCGAATAGGTGCAATAACTGATAACAATTGCATGGTTTCTCCAAACCTCTAAAGAGTACCAACAATAAATTTCAGAAGATATATGAGGGATTTCACGATCAACTGCATACCTATATCGGCATTCTTCAACGGTTATGCCTTAATTATGATAAATTCAATCTTGAAAAGGCTGCAAATGTGGCATAATCCCAGCGTACATAGGGTAATGATGATTGGTAAAAGTGGCAGTCATGGGAAGGTTTTTGTTATCAAAACAACACAAGGTATCATATAGTATTCAATTGATCATTACTTATATATAGGCTTAGGGGTGAATGTTAGATCATGAAAATATTTCACACATATCCCCAATCACATCATGATTTCGCATAGGGTATATACAATACTTATATTAAAGTAAGATTTGATAGCTAAAATGTGTTTGTACTTAAGAAATGTCTTTCTTATTAAGCAATGATAAAACAAAAGTCTAATCCAATGTAAAAATGTCATTGCATATTATGATTCAAACTAATACACCCATTTTTGCCTGCAACAAGCTTCCTGTACTGAATAGAACTCTTGTTCCTCGACCATCTCTCATTCTGAGCATGTGTTCTCATACTAGGCATGCATTCCTAGACTGTATCACATGTTATCATACCAAGGAGTCATATGATTCCTGCACTAAAATACTCATTCTTTCACTTAGGAATATCATTGTTCCTATACTAAAATATATATCCTGTACTCATAAGTGCACAACAACACGTGTTCCTGCACCAAGAATTATGAGGTCCCTGCACTGAGATACATATTCCTGTACTAGGGAACATTATTGTTCCTATACTCAAAAAGTGTTGTGGCATATTTGGAAAAGGTCTCTAATAAAAATATAATATACAGGCTGAATCTGGAAAAGTTTGCAGAGTTTCAAAGGAGTTTTATTCGCCGGCTCTTGGTTTTTTCATGCTCTTTCTGATCTAATCCATGCATTCTTTAATATATCCTGCAATCTTGTCCATGAGGGAAGAAAGAAGCAGGACAGGGGTAAATTTTCAGAATGGGAAGGAAATCATCAAGGATTTCAAGAGTGAAACCAATCCAAAAGGGACATAAGGAGAAGGGATAGGGGAAAAAAATAGGGAAAAAAAGGGAAAATCCAAAATCGGATAAGGAAAATAACTTATTGAAGAAAGGGATGGTCAATATCAATAGGACAAAAAACAAGAATTACAGAGGGAAATTTGCAAAAAAGGAATGAGAAATTCTGCTAAATAATGATGAACCAAAATAAGTGCAGTGGGAATTGAGTGTTGCTTGCATAAGATTTTTCATGTCAGCTGTCCCAAACTTGGATAAGGGCTTAGTTCTTAATCATTCTTCTGCACAAAGAAAATAAAAACCTGCTTCTTCTCGGTGACAGTCAACATATATGTAGATCAAGTAACATTCCCATTTTTATTAAAACTCTATCCTCTTGCCAACATGCTAGTTTTCAGACTGATCCTTTTGTGATCATATCATTAAACTAATTTTCACAACCACGGGCAAAAGATTTTTTTTCTTTTTAATTTTTGTCATTTTTTTAGATTTTCTTTTTATTTTATTTATTTATGGGAAAGGAAGATTCAAAGTTGCAATACGTTGGAAAAACCACCTGTCATATTTAATTCAAATTGTTTTTGTACTTGCTTCATAAAATCATCCTTTGTGAAAATACACTTTAACTCTATGCTCGTTTAGAAGGAATACTAGTTCTCACCCATCAATAGTTTTAACTTCTACTACCCCAGTTTCATAAACTTTAATTAATTCATAAGGTCCCATCCAGTGTGTATGGAATTTTCCTTTTAAATGTTTAAATTTAGAGTCATAAAGGAGTACCCAATCACCTGGTTGGAACTACTTCTTCCTAATCAACTTGTCGTGCCACTTCCTGCTCTGTTGTTGCACTAACACATTCTATTGCACAACATCTCTTCGGAATTCATCCAACTAGTTTAACTGCAATAGACGTTGTTGTTGTACTTTTGAGAGGTCTAATCCCAATTGGACTATGATTCGAAAAGTTTTTATCTGGAATTCAATCAGAAAAAGGACTTGTTTCCTGTATACCAACTCATATGGTGTATGCCCCATATTATTCCGTCAAGTGGTTCGGTAAGCCCATAAGGCTTCAGGAAACCTGTTGGCCTAATCCTTTCTATGCAGATTTACTATTTTGGTAAGGATCGATTTGATCACCTTGTTGGTAGACTCCACCTGGCCATTTGCTTGTGGATGATACAATGTAGATTTCTTGTGCCGAATTTTGTATTGATCCATAACACCTTGAACCATATTAGATACAAACTGCGGTCCATTATCAGTAACAATCTCTCTAGGAACACCAAATCTAGTAAAAATTTTATTAAACAAAAATTCAATAAGAACTTTTTCAGTAGCAAAAGAAACAGCTTTAGCCTCTACCCATTTTGTAACAAAATCTATACAAACAAAAATATGCTTTTTATTCAAAGATGTTAGATTTATAGGTCCTACAAAATAAATAACCCATTTTTCAAAGGGCTCAATAATTACGTGAGGACATAAAGGCATTTCATTCACTTGGACAGGCTGACCCATTCCCTGACAGCTTCCATGCCGCTTGACATATTGTTTGGCATCCTTAAACAGGGAAAGTCAGAAATAGCCAACTCGCAAAATATTGTATGTTGTTCTCTTGTCAACGAAATGGCCCCCGCAAGGTTCATCATGGGAATATTTCAAAATTTCAAACACTTCTTCCTCTCTTACACATATACGAATAATGAGATCTGGTCCAATGTAAAAGATGTCCCCTTGGATCCAAGAATATGAAGCACTTTTCTATATGATATTTTTCTTTTCACGAGCGGATAAGTGAGATGGTTTTTTTCCGATGACTAAATAATTATCTATGTCAGCAAACCACAAGGATTTTCTTGACACAACAAAAAGATATTCATTAGGGAAATCATCATCAACGGGAATTACTTCACCAGGATTATTCAATCTGTATAAATAATTAGCTACAACATTAGATTTTCCTGGTCTATTAATAGTAGTAACATTAAATTCCTGTAACAAAAGTAACCACCTAGTCACTCTACTACTAGTCAATGGTTTATTCATCAAATATTTTATAGAAGAATGGTCAGTGTGTACAAAAACTTCATATCGTGTAATATAGTGTTTGAATTTATTAATAGCAAAAATTATAGCTAAAAACTCCTTCTCAATTAATGTGTAGTTTAGCTCAGCAAGTGACAAGTTTTTACTGATGAAGTAAATAGTATAGGACTATTGGGTCTCTTCCTATCCTAAAATTGCACCAATAGCAGTATCTGAGGCATCAAAGGAAATATGAAATGGAAGGGACTAGTTAGGCCCTCTCAAAACTGGTGCATGTACTAACTTTTCCTTTAATGTCTCAAAAGACTGTTGGCAAGCTGTGGACCAAGAAAACTCACCGTTCTTGGCTAATAATCGTAAAGGGGGGTAGCTATCCTAGAAAATTTCTCAATTAATCTCTGGTAATAGCCTACATGTCCTAGGAATCCTCTCACTTCCCTTTATGTTTTGGGTGCAGAAAGATGCAAAATAACTTCTATTTAGCCAGGTCTACCTGGATAACTTTGTCAGAAATAAAATGACCAAGAACTACCCCTGCTCTGCATATCAATCTGCATTTTTTATCACTCAAAGCAAGGTGGGATTCTTAGCAACGAAAAAGCACTTCTTCTAAGTTTTTGAGGGATTCTTGGAATGAGTTACCAAACACTGAAAAATTGTCCATGTAAATCTCTACACGCTCGAGGTCAGCAGAAATAGCCTGCACTACCATTTGAAAGGTATTCGGGGCATTACACAACCCAAAGGGGAGAACTTAGTAGGCGAATTTCCCCCATGGGCATGTGAAGGTGGTCTTGTCCTGAACCTCGATGTGATTTGGACTTGGTTATATCTGCTAAATCCATCTAAAAATGAAAATTACTTTTTACTGACAAGGGTATCTAGCACCTAATCAATCAAAGGAAGGGGAAAATAGTCCTTGAGAGTGGAGTTATTCAATTCTTTGTAATCAATTCAAATGCGTCATCTCCCATATTTTTCCAAAACTATCAATAATGGAGAGACCCATTAGCTATCATACATAGGATAAATGAAATTAATGTCTAAGAGTTTTTGTAATTCTTCTTTCACAACTTCTCTTAGAGCAGGGTTCATGCACCTTTGGGGTTGTCGAAACAGGTCGGGCTCCCTCCTGAATATAAATATAGTGAGTACAAGTTTCAGGGGGTATGCCTTTCATGTCCTCATAACTCCATGCAAAGGCATCAAGATGGTCTCGCAATAAACTAACAAGCTTCTCTTGTTGGGATGAATCCAGGTCTGAGTTGATGTGTAAAGATTTGTCTGGATTAATCTCAACAAGAGTGGTCTTTGGCTCAATATTACAGGAAGATGCTTCTAGAGTTTGTGATGAGGGAAGTTGAGAACTGTAACTTTCTTAAAAATATAAACTAAAGATTTGACGAAGCATGTCAAAATTTGGCATTGTGTCTAGATTGTTCAAGATGTCTTGTAACTCACCCTCCTGGGTAGACCCAGTATGATAATGGATCAAAGAAACAGATTGAGTCTCCTCATCATTACTGTCATAATCTATCCATAAGGTATCTCTGAGCTCCTAAATGGATCTAACAGGTGGATACAAGGTGAGTTTCTTCCTATTGTCTGCATGGGAAATATACATATCACCAAAGCAACATCCAATATAAGAATTAGTTGTGGCAATCCATGGTCGTCCCAAAATCAAGGGATGTCCACAAATAATATTTTTTGGCTGAAGCACAATAAAATATGTGGGGTATTCCCAAGAATAAATTGAAACAACCACATCATCCAACACACCTTCTAGCTTGATTTTAGATCTATCTGCAAGTTCAAGCACAGTAGGGGTAGGACAGATATGGGTCAACATAAGTTGATCCATGGTTTTCCTGGTCATAATATTAATGGCTTCCCCTAGGTCTATTAATACATTGGGGATAAGGATATCACCTATCAGGATAGAAAGAAGCAAGTTTCTAGGATCAGTGTATTTCTCCATTGTGCACATCTCGTTATCAACTCGGTTGCTCTTCCAACAAACTGAATGGTCTGGGGTTCTAATCTCTTCCTTCCTGGCTTCTTAAGATAGATCTCCCTAATTATTTTTGTATAGATGGGGATCTCTTTAATAATTTGTAGAAAAGGGATGTTTATGAAAATATTCCTAAGTTATGAAGCCAGACTAGACTCAGGAGTGGGATCATTTTTATCCATAACTAGCCTCTCTGGATAGGGAGGTTGTTTTGAAAAAGATGGAAACTTTGAATGTGTGGGATTGGGTTGAATGTTGACATCTTCTTTCGAACAATCAAGAGTTTCCTCCTCATTTCTCTCCTCAATAATCACCTTGTATTTTTTTTTCTAGTTTTACTACCCTTCCTGATCTCAATCGAAACTCATGGGTCCCAACCGACAAGGCTTGATAAATGGGAGAAGGGAGTGGTCCAATACAATGAATCAATTGTATCGCCTTATTATTAGGATTTGGTACCGGTTGAGAAGGTAGTTGGGGTAGTCGAAAGGGTGGTGGTAAAGGTAACGATGGCATTGGTTGACTTTTCTGAGGTAAGGAGTGTTAGAGCCTAAATCTACCTTAGGCTGAGAAAGGTAGGATCCAGGACAACATCAAACCACACTTAACCTAGTAGTTAGCCCTACCAGGTCGGGAGAGGGCTCTCTCCTAGTCAATCTCAGCAAAAATATGAACTATAGGGGCTTGAGATGACTAATATGCTGACTGATTTAGGCTAGGTGTGTGTGTAAAAGAATTTTATTGAATAAAATGATGTTTTTTGGTGGTTCCAATGGAAAGGCAGATTTTGGGTGCAGGGAATGAGGTTCAATTTTGCAAAGATCTCAATGGGGCAAGGTAGGCAACTAATTTGGAACTTCAAATTGAATGGGGTGGAGAGATTAGATAGGTGAGGAGCTGAAGAGGGCAAGAAAGGCCATGGATCCTCTTCAAACAGCTGAAAACATCAAAAACTAAAGCAAACCCTAGGTAGAGCACTGCAATTTCAATGGATTCTACCTTTACCCTTGTTTGATTTAGTTAAGAAGAAACAAGATAGATAATGGCACACATAACACAAAAGTAAATTCAAAATTATAGAAGAAAGCACTATACCAAACCAAAATTCCATAGGAATCCAAAAGAGTGCTGCGAACCCTGGTCTCTATTCCTTAGCCAAAACTGTTGGTATGAATATACAAAGAAGCTCCAAGCTTTCTCAAGAGTCCAACCATGCTAATGACTGAAAAACCACAAGATATAGATAAACCATAGCTCATCCTAGCCTTTATGGGTCGAGATCACAAGTTTAGGAGTTGTTCCAACTAATTCTTAACTGAGAACTAGAAATTAGGTAATGGAATAACATGCCTCTAGAAACTAGGGCACTGATTCATTCAGTTGCAAACAACTTTTTGATAGATGAATCTACCTCCACGAGTGAAAATTTGACATATTCACATCAAGATCCATCCATTTACATTTACTTACATTATAATTTTTACATTAATAAGGATAAAAGTCAAATTGTCAAGTAGCTAGGTGAAAAACAGAGTATTCTTGGTCAAACTGAGCAAAATTTACCCAATGCGCCGCGTTGATCTCCCTATGTGTAGCGCCTATTTGCAGCCCCTTTTGGAGGCCTTCCTGGTGTCCAAATTTGCTCCAAGTCTACTTGTTGGAAATTTATACCTGTCTTCTTTCCAACCCAAGTGGAATTTGTGAATTTGGCCTCCATTTGCCGCTCCAAAATTGAGTTCTCCCAACACTACTTCTTGTGTGTCAAAATAGGGGCAGTAAGGTCATTTTTTGAGTGTTCTTTACCTTTTTGAGGGCTCAAAACCTGTCAAAATTTCTTGGCCATTGGTAGGAAAGAATATTTTTTCATTCAAAATCCAAAAATTCTGATTTTTTGTCATTTTGAGGCTCCCATCAAAAGCGAGCGCCAGGTGGCGCGACGCATAGGGCAGAAAATTTTGTGTTTTAGCCCAAAAATTTCAAAAATGCAAAAAGTGTCCCAATTTTTTTGAAATTTGGGGTGAGTCTTCTCCATCAAGCATTATGTTGGGCCAAGGAAGCCTTAGCCAATATCTGAAGTCTATCGTTCTCCTTTTGATCCTCGATGCCCTCTTCAATTTTGCTTTTAAGCTCCTCATTCTTGCCTTGCAGACTTTGTTTTTCACCATGTAATGATAAGCCATATGCCTCAACAATGTCTTCTCCCTATTGGATTTCTCCAACAACCTTTCTAAGTGGATATTAGCTCTTTCAAGCCATGATTCTTGATCGGCATTGATTTCTTGCTCCAGTGACGTGAGCTCCACCTTCCTCCTTTTGGCAGCTTGGCAGTTCTCTCGTATGTTTTGCAACTCCATAATCGCTTGTTGATCCTCAAGCTACTTGTTTCTTTGTTCTAGGTACTTTATTATCCAATTAGATCTTTCCAAGTTGAGGGACAAAGCCTTGATATCTTCCTATTTCTCCTGGATGACATCTTTGAGTTTTGAGCTTTGTGGGCCCAAATTAGTATCATCACCCTCAATGAGAATGAAATCAGCCTCCTGCTCACCTAAAGGCCCCTCATCCTGTAATGGGCTCTTGCCTTTGTCTTAAACCTACTGTGCTGATGAAGGAAGCGAGACCCCTTCCACCCCGGGTGGAGATAATACTTGCTTTGCTACTGCAAATAACCATCTAGTGCCCTTTTGATAGGTAATAAACACCGGCATACTAGCGGTCTGTGTCTCATGACCCTCCTGTTGATATGAAGGTCCACCTATCTCATGCAAAACCTCTAGAGGTCCCCAAGGAGCTATGAAGGACTCACGAGAAATGTAGTCCTCCCATGAGATGCCCTGCAAACCGAGCTGATGCATGACCACAATTTTAATGAGAACAAAATGATAAATATTGTTGAACTGCTACTGAGGAGTCTTGTGTTGTACTAGGGTGGTCATCTTCTCAATATTTTGGCACATGAAGTAGGGGAGATTCATCATTCTCACCCTGGTAAAGTGCATCAACAACCTGATATGATAGGCATATAGGCGAGAAAACTGGCCTTTACAATTGAAATATTTCATTATCAATTTCATTAAAGGAGCATATGAATCTTTGAGGTACCAAAAGGGAAAAACTTTGTTGAGTTGTCTCAAATAACTGGGCTTGATTTATGGTTCATAATATCCCTGTCAATTTTCTGCCTTTTGCTCCATTTCTCTCCAATATTAGGAATGTCGGTTGCTAGAGAAATAGATTCTGGTGTTAAAGTGAATGTTACACCAGCTAGAGTAGTTTGGCCACTATGTAGATGAAGAAAAAACAATCGAGCCAAATCATGATGATACTGGACTCTAGAAACCATCTCATAGAACTCATAGCAAGATTGGTGTTGGAAGAAAGTGATAGTGAGTGTTGGAAGGAAGTAGGGTTTGAATTTTCTTTTACATAACCACCATAAATTGTATGAAAAATTCCTTCACTAGCAAGGAAGAGGGCTTAACTTACTTGCACACTCGAAGTTTTGAGCGATTTTGGAAAATTTGAGGGAGTTTTTGAAAGGAACGGGCTTGGCAGCTCTATGCGTCGCGCCTCAAGACCAACGCGCTGCGCCAACTGAGTGTGCCGCGCCAGTGCAATTTAACACTGAGGAGGGTGATTCTATGCGCCGCACATCTTGTACGTGCCGCGCCACTCACCTAGTGCGACGTGCCTCCAAATTTGGACAATTTCTCTCAAATTTCACTTCCTTTGGTCAAACACAGCCTTCACTTTTCTCAATATTGTTCTTTGAATGAAAATGAGTTTTTGAGCTGAGAAAATGATTTATATACAAGGAGCTTTTTAATTTTTTATTCATAAAAACCCACTTTTATAATGTTTGCAATGTGACTTTACTTTTAACTTTATTTTTTGGGCTTTTCACTTTATTTGATCCCTTTGATGAACTGAATGACTTGATTTGTGTTTTCTTTGTAGGGAATGGAGCTACTGAGGTTTGGCAAGGTGACCAGGGTTGCCACTGAATTGATTTACATATGAAAAACTGAAATTACATGAATTTATACAATAAAAGCCTAAAATACTTTGTTTTTCCTCAAAACAGAGTTTTGAGGAAAAATACATTTTTGAGTGAAATTTATTGGTACTGGAACTTTATTCAACCACCTCATGCACCTGCAGACTATTATTGGACATTTTGGAGACCTTTTTTTATGAAACCCTAGACCTAATGGAAGTGAAACCCTAAAAATGACTCTTGGAATTTTAAAGACAAAAATGTGACTGCATATGATTTTCATGAATGAAAATGGGCCAGTAGGTAAAAGACATGAGGGAAAATGTACAACAAGCCACTACCGTCAGATGATCCATGCTCCTAATGGAATGCAGCTGACAAAGCGAGACACCTAATATGCAATGCAATAAGAGGATTTGATCTCTGACGGAGGGATGAAGATACCAACACTAACATTGGCTCCAGTGGGGATGGTAGCTCCTTGGAGGTGCCAAGGACTACAAATATCTGGGAAAGTAGGCAGTGCCTTCGTCCATTGGGCTATGGAGTCAATAACTTCAACAAAACAAAACCAAACTCTCGATTCAACTTCAGGACTGAAATTCGACTCTAAACTGACTCAATTTCAAGACTGACATTGACTGAAAAGCCTAACTCTAACAAACCAAACCAAAACTAAAATCAAACCTCAGTTTTATAGCCTTCACCTCAAGCCCCAAACTGAAGAATGAAATAGTACACACTTGCAATGAAATTTAAACAAACCGGTATGTACAATGATGCATATGACAGCAGAAATCACTTCACAAATAATACCGTTTGAGTAGCCAACCGTTAACCGGCCCACCAAGATAGTCTTCGCTATTCATTTCTTGCAATAGGAAATCATTTTGGCCCCGATATGTAGCAACCTTGTAAGGTCCTTTCCAAATATTTTCAAACTTGCCATGTTCATCTTTCTCTTCATTCCTTGCATCCCATTTCAGCACTATGTCTTCTATTGAAACTTGTCCGCCTTTACCTTTCGATCATATATCTTCTTGATTCTCTCTTGCAGCTTGAAAGTGTTCTGAACTACCTCCTCTCTAGTTTGATACAAATGAATCATTTGATTTATTCTCCACTACAAATTATCATGTTCGTTGCCTGCTTCTTGTAGAAGTTTAACCACCAAGACAGCCAGAGAGATCAAGAACACTGTGTCCACACCATACACAAACTCAAAAGGAGACATACTTCCAGAGATATCAAGAACATTGTGTCCACACCATACACAAAATCAAAAGGAGACATACCTATAGATTTCTTTTGACTTACTCTGTCTACCCAAAGTGCATTGACCAGCTTTTTGTGCCAACTTTTCTTGTTACTTTCCAGAAGCTTTTTGATAATGTTGACCATAGATTTATTTGAGGATTCCACCAATCCATTGCCTTGTTGGTAATAGGGAGTCGAGTGCCCCAAAGTGATTTTGTATTTATGACAAAAGTCAATCATTCTTTTAGATTTAAAAGCTGCTACATTGTCAGTGATCAGCTTATTGGGACAGCCAAAATGAGACAAAATGTTGTTTTCAAGGAATGAAATAATTACTGAATCAGTGGCCTGCCTTATGCGAATCGCCTCAATCCATTTGGTGAAATAATCCATTGTTGTGAGGATCCACTTATGTTGCGCTGAAGAAGAAGGATGGATCTTGCCAATGAAATCCAAACCCCACTACTGAAATGGAGCACACACTTCAATGGGCTTGAGTGGTAAAGGCTGCAACTTCCTCTTACCTTGAAAAATTTGACATTCGTGGCAGCTTGCTACTATTCTATACACATCAGCAAAAAGAGTTGGCCAATAATATCCCGCTCTCAAGATTTTATTGGTTGTTGTCTTCCAAAAAAGTTGGCCTCCGCAATCTCCCTTGTGAAAGTCTTCCATAACCTGTTTTTCCTCTTCTTCCAATAAACAATTGAGCAAGACACCACCGGCATCTTTCCAATAAAGTGCATTATTCATGATGCAAAATTTTGCAGCCTTCAATTTCAGTGTCCTACTTTTGTTCTTAGCCATTCCAGGTGGTGATGATAGATTTTGGAGTACATAAACAATGTCTGAATACCAAGGAGAAAGAAGAAAAATTTCTGATATCTGAGCAGACAGACTCTCTTCATTTTCTTTGGACATAGCAGCAATGAGATTAATGTCCAAGGCATGCAAATTTGATTCAGCCATTAGTTTAACCAGCCCCTGTCCTTTGATGAGATTTGTTGGTTTGATTTCCATGTCATATTCCAACAAGGCAGCAATCTGTTTGCCTCTCCTCCCCTCCGGATCTGTTTGCACTAAGACATTCTTAACAATAGCATTAGGGACATAAGCAAGGATGTGAGAATGCAGAATATAAACCTGAAAACCTTTCAATGCTTTTACCAAAGCAAGGGCCTATTTTTCAATAATATTGTACTTTAATGCTGCATCTCTTATGGTTCTACTGAAAAATGCAATTGGTTTCTCGAGCTGGTCTCTTTTCTGCATCAAGACTGCTGCCATAGTATGATCCGAGGCAAATGAAAACAAAATAAAATCCTGAGTATAGTTTGGATTGATCAAAACCGGAGCTGAAGAAAGAGCTAATTTCACCAAATTGAAGAACTTAACTGCTTCCTCAGTCCACTTTACTACACTATCTTTTTTGAGCATGTTTGTGATTTCCCTTAAATGTTCTGCAAAATTGGGCACAAAGAGACGTAAGAAATTTATCTTACCATTGAATGATTGGATTTCTTTCATACTTCGTGGAAATTCAATCTTTTGAATGGCCTCAGCCGAGCTGGATCAATGCGTATGCCCTGCTTTGAGATAATATGACCGAGAAGATTGCCTTCATCCATGGAAAACAGAATTTTCTTAGGAATGAGAGATATACCATACTTCCTACACCGCTGAAACACAATCTTCAAATGATAAAGGTAATATTCATCTGAATTAGAGAAAATTTTCAAATCATCAAGATAAACAACTAGAAAGACATATTTTTCATTAGAAAATGCGATATCCATCGCCCATTGAAAGGTTGCACCAACATTTTTCAATCCGAAAGGCATCTTTGCATAGTGAAACGTTCCCCACGGAGTGGTGAACGTTGTTTTGTCTCTATCAACCTCATGGACCAGAATTTGGTTATAACCCAAATACCCATCGAGTAGCAACGTGTGGGATGCTCCAACAACTCTCTGAAGTATGTGATCCATCTTAGGCAATGGATAGTTGTCTTTCAAAGATACTTTGTTTAGATTTCTAAAATCAATACATCACCGAATCTCACCTGTTTTCTTGCGCACAGGCACCAAGTTTGATATCCAATCTAAAAATATTATGGGGACAATGGTACCATCTTTGTACAACCGATTCACTTCCTTCTCAATGGAGTGCAACAATTTTGGATTTATTCTTCTCAGCTTCTAACGAAAAGGCTTTTTATTTGGCTTGATCGGGATGACATGCTGAATTATGCTTGTGTCATATGCCTTCAAATCTGAATAATCCCAAGCAAATACATTAGTAAAAGAAGATAGCAAACTGATATACTTTTCTTTTACCTGTGGAGGCAATGCTTTTGATAATTTCACCATTTTGGGATTTTTGGCTGATACAATGTTCACATCTTCAACTCCTTTCTCGATTGGCAACAAGCTCAGTTTTCTAGCCACATCATCCTGATCAAACAGCTCCTCTAAAGGTATTAGACCTTTAGGAATGATGTTGTCTTTCAGCTGCAAAACTTCCATCGGATTGACTTCTATATCCGCCTCACCATCATCAGACTCCACATCAATAGAAGTGTCTTTAAATTTACCTTCATTTTGCAAAAATTCATCAATCTCTTCATCATCTTGAAACATTTTCCAATACCTTTGATTGTCGGGGACAACTGGGCAATTTTTCATGTGAATCTCAAACTTCTTGTTTGAATTCATCAGAATTTTCAAATTACTTGCTGCTGTTGCAAGTGAATCTGCAATGACATTTTGAACACGAGGGACACATGTAAAAGTGTAATCTGAAAATACTTTCAAGATATCTAATACCACATTGTGGTAGGCTCACATTCGAGGATGCTTAGCTTGGTATTCCCCTTTCACCTGCTTGATAACTAACTCAGAGTCGCCATACACTGAAATCCTTTTAGCATTCAATTTTCTAAGAATTTTCAAACCAGCAATTAAAGCCTCATATTCAGCCTCATTATTTGAATAGTCAAAAGCTAGTTTATAATAACAGACCCTTATATTGCTTGGCACTTTGTTTGGGGCGAAAAAAGGGTTGTGTTTCCAAATGTTGATTCCAGCACCTTCCCTTCCTAACGCACCATAAAAATCCAATGCTCCATAGGCCTGCTTCGTCCTCTTCCAAATGCTGAAATTATGTTTGCTCTATTTCTCTTTCTTGTTGTCCATCAATATGTTGCTGCTTTCAGAAAGCTAATTGCTCAGTGATACTATCAAGTCTTTGTCTTTCTTACTTTAAAACCTCTCTGAAATTTTCAGTGATCTCGGGAATGTCTTCTACTTCAACTACTTGGCTATTTACATCATTAAAGCTATTTGAATGCAAAACAAATGATTCTAAATTATTATGTACATAGTTGATTGGATGATTTACCGGTTTCTCCTTGCTAGTGATCATGTACTTCATTTTTTGTTCCTGGTATAATTTCTTCATTTGGCCGAACACAGGAATGGTAGCATAAGAGAAATCAAGCTACATGGTCCCTTTAATCTTTGCTCCCTAAGATATGGAAAGAAGCATGCCAAATCTGGGAGGTATGTCTGCCACAACCACATCCATCAAAACATTTTTAGCCGGAATCTGATCCAAACTGACCACCAAATCCTTGATAAGACCAATGCACCTTACTCTTCCAGATTCAAAAGAGTAAAGGTCATGATACTTTCTAGTGATATCCAATCCCAATTTCTCCTTGATGGCCTTAGGCATGAGATTATGAGAGGCTCCGGAATCAAACATAGCATTGCGTAACACATAGTCATGCACCCTGAGATTGATTTAAAAAGGAGCTACATCACTATCTTGAGACTGACCTTCCAATGCTGGACCAAAAATCAACTCAGGTCTATCACCTTTCACGTTCACCATATCAGATGATGGAACTAAATTCAAAATCTTAGACACCTGACCTTTGTAGCTATTGTTCTTCATCAACTCAGTCAAAGGAATAGATATTTTTAACTTAGCAATTTCATTTTCTAAATTAAAACTGATATTTTTTCTACATCTTTTGCTGAAACATCCTTCTTTTCAATTTTCTCCTTTGACACACTTGGTTGATTAGATCTTTCATTTGCTGATGGCATTTTGTTGGTGGTAGGATCAGTTGTCTCTTTCCCTTTTTCTGCACAGTGGGAGGATCATTCTTTAGCATTGCTACCTCCTTCCCTTTCTAAATTGGATTTATGGGCACATCTCTACTTCGAAGTGAATATTGTCGCTGCTGAGCTGACAAAGCATCCATGTATCCTCTTTGGTATTCATCGGACTCTTCCTCAAGAACTGTTTCATTTGCCAAATGAAATTTTCATCCCTTTGTACAGCTGAATTCTCGTAATACTCCTCATCTTCAGTGATAAAAATTGGCATATCATCAGGTGTACATAAATGATTCTCTTCTCCAATTACATTCTCCTCATCATCTGATTCTAGACCATGTAAAAAATTATGTTGTAAGGTTGTTGGCATTATGTTTCTGGTATGGTTATATGTTACAGATGTTGTACTTGATGGCAACACCCATGGCATGGCTCTCAATATGATGAGAATTAAGAAGTACGCAGGAGAAAAGTTCACGGAATTTTATGCAGAGAAAAGTTTATAAAAGTTTATTTCATGTGGAGAAAAGTTCACGGAATTTTATGCAGAGAAAAGTTTATTTCATGTGGGAAAACTTACCTTTGGTCCATGGTAGTTAGTCCTTGGAATTTGAACCTATGGTATTTGGACCATGGCATCTCGACAGACGTGTTGATCCCTAGTATTGAGTTGATGGTATTGGTTTGTTATGGTTTTGGCCCGTGGTATTGGTCCATGATTTGAGGAAGAGCTTGCCTATATAAAGCAAAGGAGATCATTTGGATTGTGTATGCTTTTGGGTTGAATATCTTAAGATCTGAAATATTGGGTTATTGTTTTCAAAAGCTCGATCTATATGAAAGTGAAGTGGAAA
>APFE031134016.1:285863-316002 GCA_000404065.3 Pinus taeda
ATACTGATTCCCCCCCCCCCCCCCTCTCAGTATTATTTTCAACAAAGGGTATCTTCACCTACTGCTGCGCTGCTTGGTCTTGGGCTCACTGCTCTCTTTGTTTGATTCTAAATTGTGGTTGCTGCTGACCACGGAAGTTTGGGTTTCTAACTTGTAGTTTAGGCTTGTCAATCATCAATCTATCAAACAGCTTCTCCATCTTCTGAAGCACCTGATCTGAAGTGGAAACCTCTTCCTTTATTGTAACTTTCTTTTCAACCTTTGTTCTAGCTCTCTTGGCAAGGAGATTTGCTTCAACGTTGACTACAATCTTTTGCATGTCTGCCAAAGTGGCGCCATATCAGGATCAAAACCATCTAGAAACTTAATCAAGGCCAGCCCCATACATGGCTTTATATGATTAGGAATTGCATTGTAAACAGAATTGAATCTAATATAATAGTCTTGGATAGACTCACCAACATTGTGCTTGATGTTCTCATATTCGGAAAGGATATGAAGAGGATTTTTATTCACTTCCCAACGATCCAAGAATTGAAAAATTAGCCAATGTAGTGATACTTGCAGCTAGAAAAGCTCTAAACCATTTCCTTACTTCACCACCAAAAGTTTGTAAAAACAATCTCATTGTCACATCTTCTGCATCAATCTCATGAAGGTCAAAGAAGTTTGTCATCATATCCACATGTTGCTAAGTCGTAACATTGTGAGGAGTGCCATCAAACAATGGGATTTTTCTTTAATAATCGGCAGGCATATCATCTAAATTTTGAGGCAGCACAAGGGGTGCAAAACGAGCAACCATTGCTCTTGGAGGATTTGCAATCAGTCTTGGGGATGTTGGGGGAGTGGGTGCAGCTAATGTATGGGGTATATGATGGGTGTGTGGAGGCGAAGAAATTTTGGATGTTTGAGAGGTAGACGGAGTGGACAGAGGTGACACCACTGTAGATTTTTTATCAGAGATAGAAGGCTGGACGGGGATAGTGGGAATGAAAGGAGTTTCGGTGGTAATTCCAGAGCTAGATGTAATTACGGAGGACCCGAGGGTTGCAGATGCAGTTTCTAAGAAATCAGCGATGTTTGAAGCCATGATTGAAGTTTGGAGTTGTTTCAAGATATAATCATCAATTTATTTATTGGCCTCTTCAGTTTCAAGGTCTTTGACAAAGTCTGGATTTAGGATAGTAGAACCAACAGCACTTACGGATTTATTCTCAAACAGCGACAGATCAAACTGTTCGTCAAACTCAAGATCTTTAAGATACTCGAAAACCACAGGACATGAACGAGATTTGAACATGGGAATTATAGAACTTGCTTAACAAAGGATTCTTGGAATAAGATTGGGATTTTCGTACACAAGAGGAGGATCAGGATCTGGATTAGCTCCGGTATATCTTCTAGAAGCCAGTGTGTTACTATTTCCAAGAAATCAAATGGACATTAGCAACTTGTTCAGCCTATCAAATTCTAAACTTATCATCCAAAAGCTTAGAATTATTAGATGTATTGGGGCAACTTGAAAGTTAGATATTTTGTTTATAAGACTAGACTGGAGATTGACTGAAGTAGCTTTTATCTACTTGCGCAAATGCAAAGCAAAAGCGTTTCGAAGGCTACCTGGATAATCTTCAGACTCTGTCTGTAGTTTATAAAATGAAGAACACTAACAAGCAAACAATTTCTTCCCCAGCATGGTTACCACTATGTTAGAGCCTAAATCTACCTCAGGCTGAGAAAGGTAGGATCCAGGACAACATCAAACCATGCTTAACCTAGTAGCTAGCCGTACCAGGTCAGGAGAGGGCTCTCTCCTGGTCAATCTCAGCAAAAATATGATTGATAGGGGCTTGAGATGGCTAATATGCTGATTGATTTAGGCTAGGTATGTGTAAAAGAATTTGATTTAATAAAAAGATGTTTTTTGTTGGTTCCAATGGAAAGGCAAATTTTGGGTGCAGGGAACGAGGCTCAATTTTGCAGAGATCTCAATGGGGCAAGGTAGGAAACTGCTTTGGCACTTCAAATTGAATGGGATGGAGATTAGACAGGTGAGTATCTGAAGAGGGCAAGAAAGGCCATGGGTCCTCTTCAAACAGCTGAAAACATCAAAAACTAAATCAAACCCTAGGTAGAGCACTACAATTTCAATGGATTCTACCTTTACCCTTGTTTGATTTAGTTAAGAAGAAACAAGATAGATAATGGCACACATAACACATAAGTAAATTCACAGTTACACAAGAAAGCACTATACCAAAAAGAAATGCCACAGAAATCCCAAAGAGTGCTACAATCCCTGGTCTCTATTCCTTAGCCAAAACTGCTGGTATGAATATACAAAGAAGCTCCAAGCTTTCTAAAGAGTTCAACCATGCTAATGACTGAAAAATCACAAGATATAGACAAACCATAGCTCATCCTAGCCTCTAGGGGTCGAGCTCAAAAGTTTAGGAGTTGTTCCAACTAATTCTAAATTGAGAACTAGAAATTAGGGAGTGGAACAGCATGCCTCTAGAAACTAGGGAACTGATTCATTCAGTTGCAAACAACTTTTTGATAGATGAATCTACCTCCATGAGTAAAAATTTGACATATTTACATCAAGATTCATCCATTTACATTTACTTACATCATAAGTTTGACATTAAGAAGGATAAAAGTCAAACTATCAAGTATCCAGGTGAAAAATAGAGTATTCTTGGTCAAACTGAGCAAAATTTACCCAATGCACGGCGCTAATCTCCCTATGCATAGTGCCTGTTTGTAGCCACTTTTGGAGGCCTTCCTGGTGTCCAAATTTGCTCCAAGTGTGCTTGTTGGAAAGGTCTACCTGTCTAATTTCCAACACAAGTGGAATTTTTTAATTTTGGCTCCATTTTTCCCTCCAAAACTGAGTTCGCCCAACACTGCTTCCTGTGTGTTAAAATAGGGGCAGTAAGGTCATTTTTTTAGTGTTTTTTACATTTTTGGGGGCTCAAAACCTGTCAAATTTCTTGTCCATTGGTAGGAAAGCATATTTTTTCATGCCAAATCCAAAAATACTGAGTTTTTCTCATTTGGAGGCTCCCATCAAAAGCGAACGCCAGGTGGTGCAGCGCATAGGGCAGAAAATTTTGTGTTTTAGCCCAAAATTTTCAAAAATGCAAAAAGTGTCCCAAATTTTTTGAAATTTTGGGTGAGTCTTCTCCATAAAGTGTTGTGTTGGGCAAAGGAAGCCTTATTCAAGATCTGAAGTCTATCGTTCTCCTTTCGCCTCCTCGATGCCCTCTTCAATTTTACTTTTAAGCTCCTCATTCTTGCCTTGCAGACTTTGTTTCTCGCCATGTAATGACAAGCCATATGCCTCAACAATGTCTTCTCCCTATTGGCCTTCTCCAACAACCTTTCTAAGTGGATATTAGCTCTTTCAAGCCATGATTCTCGATCAGCATTGATTTCTTGCTCCAATGATGTGAGCTCCACCTTCCTCCTTTTGCTAGCTTGGCGGTTCTCTCGTATGTTTTGCAACTCCATAATCGCTTGCTGATCCTCAAGATTCTTGTTTCTTTATTCTAGGTACTTTATTATCCACTTAGATCTTTCCAAGTTGAGGGACAAAGCCTTGATATCTTCCTGTTGCTCCTAGATGACCTCTTTGAGTTTTGAGCTTTCTGGGCCCAAATTAGTATCATCACCCTCAATGAGAATGAAATTAGTCTCCTGCTCACCTGAAGGCCCCTCATCCTGTAATGGCCTCTTGCCTTTGTCTTGAACCTGCTGTGCTGATGAAGGAAGCGAGACCCCTTCCACCCCGGGTGGAGATAATACTCGCTTTACTGCTGCAAATAACCATCTTGTGCCCTTTTGATAGGTGATAAACATTGGCATACTAGCGGTCTGTGTCTCATGGCCCTCCTTCTAATATGAAGGTCCACCTATCTCATGCAAAACCTCTGGAGGTCCCTAAGGAGCTGTGAAGAACTCACGAGAAATGAAGTCCTCCCATGAGATGCCTTGCAAATCGAGCTGATGCATGACCACAATTTTAATGAGAGCAAAATGATAAATATTATTTAACTGCTACTGACGAGTCTTGTGTTGTACTAGGGTGGTCATCTTCTCAATATTTCGGCACATGAAGTAGCGTAGATTCATCATTCTCACCATGGTAAAGTGCATCAGCAACCTGATCTGATAGGAATATAGGTGAGAAAACCGGCCCTCACAGCTAAAATATTTCATTATCAATTTCATTAAAGGAGCATATGAACCTTTGAGGTACTGAAAGGGAAAAACTCTACTGAGTTGTCTCAAATAACTAGGCTTGATGTATGGTTCATAATATTCCCTGTCAATTTGCTACCTTTTGTTCCATTTCTCTCCAATATTAGGAATGTCGGTTGCTAGAGAAATAGATTCTGGTGTTAAAGTGAATGTTACACCAGCTAGAGTAGTTTGGCCATTATGTAGATGAATCACAAACAACTGGGCCAACTCATGATGATACTGAACTCTAGCAACCATCTCACAGAACTCATAACAATATTGGTGTTGGAAGCAAGTGATAGCGAGAGGGTAGGCCTGTAGCTCAGCAAGGGTAGTAGGTTCCTCTCGCATATGTTTGCCACCCTTATGAGGCCTCCTTCGTGCATGTACCTCTGTAGGAGAGTCACTGTGTGTCTCTTCCTCGCGGTCATATGAAGGATCAGACTCCATGTTTGCTAGTGAGTGAGTTTTCTTGATGAGTAGTAGGAGATTTATGGTGTTTTTAATTTTCTGCCACCAAGGGAAAAGTATATGGGGGACTGTGGAAGGAGAGACTATGAGGGATTTTGGGACTGTTAGGGCAGGGCTTTTTTTGGGAAACAGGGGATCAGGGAGTGATATGGGAGCTTAGGGACAACAATTAGGGTTTAGGGATTTGTAGTTAGGATTTGGGAAAATGGGAATTGGGGATAGGGATGACGGAATATGGGAGTTAGGGAATGGGGGATAAGCTGGGAAAATGAATGGAGTGTAAAAGTGAGGGAGTCATAGAATAGACTTGGCAGCAAAATGGAAAGTACAAACCCTAGGCAATATTTTTTTAGAAATGACAAGGAAGTAGGGTTTGATTTTTCTTTTACATAACCACCATAAATTGTATGAAAAATTCCTTCACTAGCAAGGAAAAGGGCTTAACTTACTTTCACACTCGAAGTTTTGAGCAATTTTGGCAAATTTCAGGGAGTTTTTCAAAGAAACGGGCTTGGCAGCTCTATGCACCGCACCTCAAACCCAATATGTCATGCCTCCTGAGTGTGTCATGCCAGTACAATTTAACACTGAGGAGGGCGATTCTATGCGCCGCGCCTCTTGTACGTGCCGCGCCACTCACCCAGTGCGTCGCGCCTCCAAATTTGGACAATGTCTCTCCAATTTCACTTCCTTTGCTCAAACACGACCTTCACTTTGCTCAATCTTGTTCTTTGAATGAAAATGAGTTTTTGAATTGAGAAAATGATTTATATACAAGGAGCTTTTTAATTTTTTATTCATAAAAACCCACTTTTATAATGTTTGCAATGTGACTTTACTTTTAACTCTGTTTTTTGAGCTTTTCACTTTATTTGAGTCCTTTGATGAACTGAATGACTTGATTTGTGTTTTCTTTGCAGGGAATGGAGCTACTGAGGTTTGGCAAGGTGGCCAGGGTTGCCACTGAAGTCATTTACATATGAAGAACTGAAATGACATGAATTTATACAATAAAAGCCTAAAATACTATGTTTTTCCTCAAAACATAGTCTTGAGGGAAAATACATTTTTGAGTGAAATTTATTGGTACTGGAACTTTATTCAACCACCTCATGCACCTGCTGACTGTTATTGGACATTTTGGAGACATTTTTTGATGAAACCCTAGACCTAATGGAAGTGAAACCCTAAAAATGACTCTTGGAATTTTGAAGACAAAAAGGTGACTGCATATGATTTTGATGAATGAAAATGGGCCAGCAAGTAAAAGACATGAGGGAAAATGTACAACAAGCCACTATCGTCAGATTATCCATGCTCCTAATGGAATGCAGCTTACTGAGCGAGACACCTAATATGCAATCCTATAAGAGGATTTGATCTCTAGTGGAGGGATGAAGATACCGACACTAATAAGGAGGGTAAAGATGGTTGTGACATGGGATAAGGTGTATATGTGGTAGGATATGATTACAGAGGTGCAGGATAGAAATAGTAAAAATGATTTGACCCCCTCCATCCTTGTTGCCAAGGTTGAGGAGGTTGTCCGTATTGAAAGTGATTCCCATACTTCCAAGGTTGAGAGTGATTTGCATTATGGTAGGAATATGGTGATGCATTATCACCATAAAAATTTGGTGGAGGTTCAGGAACCATACATGTACCTACCTGAGGCTAATTTCTCCGTTCAGATTGCTCTACTTCGAATGATGCTTTCAGTCCTGGTATAGAGGGACACTCCTAAGTAGCATGTTTTCCTACACAAATCACACATTTACTAGCACCTTTAACATCAACAGGAAATTCTCTTAAAATATGTTTTTTCCTACACTTTGGACAATAAATAGACAATGCCTCTTGTTATTCTACTAATTTTTGCTAAAATTTCAAAGAGTCTATCTATTTGCTAAAAATATTCATAATTTCAATTTTCATGTTGTCCATTTTATTTTCCAACCCAATGATCATAGCATATGTAGATCCATGTTTATTATTTCTATTTTGACTTCCTCTATTGGATCTAGATTGATTCCGTGAGAGCTTCTTGCATAAGTCACAAATTTGATCAAAAGTTTTTTGAGCAATATCCCCTTGTCCTAACAAATTCAAATTATGTCTAGAATCTTTTGAAAGCTCGCGTAAGAACAAGTTTCTAATATTACTTATGTAAAATTTAAGTTTTTACCTTTGGAGGATGTATAGAAACCTCTCTAAATAATCTTCCAAGGTATCATCATCACCTTGCACAATAGTGAAGATCTCGTCCTGTATTTCTCTAGTTTTATAATATTCTTGATATTTGGTCAAAAATACTCTCTTCATTTGATCCAAAGAATTTATAGTATCTCCTCCTAATCCCATGAACTAGCATAAGGATGAATCCTTGAGAGTTGTAGGAAATAACTTTAATTTCTGGGCACCTGTAGAGTAATCATAGCTTCTACATATTATATCAAATTCAAACAGAAACAAATCTAGATCCCCATGTGCCTTACCATGGAAATGAGGAAGAGATGATGGTGGAATATTCTTCATTTGTGCAGTTGTTCCTTAATTCATGATTGGAAACCCAAAGGTGGATTGTTCCTCATTTACCTGATTCTGACCAGTTCCTTTAGCATGGTCCTCATTTTTTGCCATTTTTGTACCTCGAATCAGACCACTCCTAATAGAATTAGAAGGTTAACTATGGTTTAAATTAGTCTTTTGATCCACACTAGTTTCCTTCTTCCCCTTTTTGGGTTGTGTCACACCCGAACTATTGTTTCCAAAATCCAAGTGGACAGTTCCTGCATGGTGGGTTTGTGTCTGTTTGGACTTTCTACTTGCAAAAGAAGGCCCAAAATGAGAAAAATCTTCAAATTTATCAGTGTTTCTTTAGCCCTTATTGAGCTTCGTACCCCTATCTTTTTTAGGCATTCATCTTAAAATAATTCACCAAAATAATTACAAAACTTTAAAATTAGAGGAAAGAAAAAAAATCTCAAATTAAATGCTGCGAAATAAAAAGATCGGCACTAATAAATCATTCAAGCAATAGAAGCACACTGCAGAAAAAATAATAGCAGACTTACCCCTACTGCAAAAAAATAAAAATCTCTTACCAATCTTAAACACCTCCCCAGAAATGACACAATCATGTTGGGTGCAGGAATTGTAGTTTAGCAAACTCCTTCAACACTTAATTTTCAACCCAGAGCTACATCAACTTAAAGGCGTAGCATAAGAAATGGCAAGATCAATGGTACAAAATTTCACCAAACCTATTCCTAACTTCCCTAATTACACTTGTAGAATCAAATAATTACAAAGAAAATAATACCAAAAGAATTCTGGTGCCGGAATAAAAAAGGAAAGTACATTGCTAAAACTCAATGAAAGTGACTTCAAATCAGCATAAACAATCTTGATCACTAGAAGATGGAAAAGTAGATATCTGAGACTAAACGTCAGTGTAGTCATAAGAAAGAGAGATAATTAGGATGTGAAGTGAATTTTTCTTTGTTACAGGTTTTCCTTCCTAGTCTAAACCATCATTCCTGCACCACAACAGCAGTCATGTACTGGAACAAAGTTTTGGCACTCGAATGATATTCTTGTACTAAAACAATGTTCTTGTACCGGAAGTATGTTCTATTTCTGCACTGAGTATTTTGGCTTTCATACAAGAATTATGCATTCATGTACCAGAGTACTCTGTTCCTGTACCAGGGTATCGATTCATGTACCAAAGTAGAGATTCTTGTACTAAGAAGTCTATATTCCTATACTGAGCTTCCAAACCATTTACAAGAAATGTAGAGTGTGTTAGCTAGAAATTAACTTGCAAAGCAAACCACAACAAAGAAATAAATGCATCTAGATCCATATCCAGATCCCCACAACATACCCCCAACCCCCCTGCATCCCCTCTAGTATCAAACACCCATAACCCCTCCTCCCCCCCCCCCCCCGCCAAGTAGACAGAATCCTAACCAGAAAGCAGTCAAATGAAGCACCTCCAAATGTAGAATATCAAAAAAGAAGCAGGAAGAAAGACAAACAAAGAACTCAGGTATGGCAGCAGCAAAGGAAATGGCATTAGGAACACAGAAACCTATGGAAACCTTCTTAGGAAGGAGTACATGAAACAACAAAAAAAGACAGCAAAGAGGGAAAGGAGCCATGCACCATCCAACAAGCAAATAATGATAGTGGTCTCCTGGAATTGCAGAGGAATGGGATCATCCATCAAAGAAAATGCCACAAGAGACATTCTGGCAAAAGAAAACACAGACATTCTTATGATTCAGGAGAAAAAAACAAATAGCCAAGAAACTAAAAATATAAAAAAATAATAATAATAAATTATGAAGGGGAAGTAATACATGCAACAGAAGCGTCAAGAGGTATTTTCACAATATGGAAAAAAGAAACCTGGGAATTAATAAAATACAAAAAAGATCAGCACTGGATCCAAATGGATCTAATGCTCATCAATACAAAAGAGAAGTACAATGTCATAAATATATACGCCCCAAATCACTACAAGGAAAAAGAGCAATGCTGGGCCACCATAAAAGAAGCACTAAAATAAATGCAAGCTAGGAAAATAATACTAGTAGGAGATTTAAATTTGGTAAGAAGTATAGAAGAAAAGTTTGGAGGAACATACCACATAGATCTATCCAGGGATATTCTAGAAGAAATAATGGAACAACACAGTTTAATAGGCATCCCACCATGCAACGGGAAATACACTTGGAGCAATAAAAGAGTGGGCAAAAGCAACATAAAAGAAAGGCTGGATAGAATTCTGATACAAGAAAACATAGCAGCAGCGCACAACTCCATAAAATCAAAAAATTTACACACCACATAATTTGACCATAAACCAGTGACAATAGTCATGGGAAAAATGGAAAACCAGGGACCGCTCCCATTTAGATGCAGCTCAATTTGGGACAGCAACATAGAAATCAGCGAATTAGTCAAGGAAGCATGGGAGCCAAGAGTAACAGGATCACCACAGTATATTTGGGAAACAAAATTAAAAACTACAAGAACCAAATTAAAGGAATGGGCAAGAGCAAATGAAATATAAAAAAATAATAATAATAAAGAAAAAAGATTTACAACAGAAAATGGATAGCATGCAAATTGAAAAAGAAAGCAAAGAAGAAGGAAAGCAAGATTATCTAAGAGAAAAAGAAATATTTTGGGAAATATATAGGGAAAACATGAAAGAACAAGAAGAGGAAAGATTGAAATCCAGAAGTTTGTGGCTCAAGGCAGGGGACAAAAACACATCATTTTTCCACAACACAATGAATATAAGAAGAGCAAGAAACCAAATAGAAAAAATACAAGTCGACAGCCAAGAGGTTAAAGGTGCGAAGGAACTAAAAAAAGCAACCTATCAAAACTGTATAAACTTCCTTTCATCCAACGAAGAAATGGCTGAAAGTGAATATTTCTTAAAGCACACAAAAAAAAAAAGATCAAAATGTAGCAATGTGCAAGGATCCCACAGAAGAAGAGGTAGTGGCGGCCATATGGAGCCTGCATCTGGACAAAGCCCCAAGGTCGAATTGTTTCATTCTACAGATTTCATTGGCATACCATCAGAAAGGATTTCTTAAGAATGGTGAAGAATGTTTGCAAAAAAAAATAGGAGGCAACACAAAATCCTCCTATCTTTCTCTAATCCTAAAGGAAGCAAACCCCTCAACTTTCAACAGGTTTCACCCTATCTCTCTTTGCAATTCATCTTATAAGATAATAACAAAAATAATCGCAAGTAGAATCAAGGAAGTGCTTCCAATAATTATATCTGAAAATCAAGGAGGATTCGTGCCCAACAGACAAATCATAGATAATGTAATTATTGTAAAGGAAGTTGTACACTCTAGTATGCTAAGGCAAGAAAAAGGGCTCATAATCAAACTAGATATGGCAAATTCATTTGACAGGGTCAGCCATCCATATCTAATGGCTATCCTTCAGAAACTTGGGTTCTTAATAGAAATAATGGAATTCATACAGGCATGCATTTCTACTCCATGGATTGCCCCCCTCATAAATGGAAGGCCCAGTGACTTCTTTCAAAGCACAAGAGGCCTTAGGCAAGCTTTTCCTCTCTCTCCCTTCCTATATATTATAATGGAAGAAACGTTAAGTAGGGCTCTTGAAAAACAAATAAAGAAAAGAAATATCACAGGGATTAGAATAGAAAAAGGAGTAAAAATAAAAAACCACTCACTCTTTTCTGATGACACATTTTTGCTGGGAGGGGCATCAACAATAATAGCAAGGAGGTTCAAAAAAGTTCTGGATGATTTTTTTACAGGTTTCAGGTGGGCTATTAAACAATACAAAATGCAGGATATATGGATGAAATGCCCCTCCCAGAACTATGCAAAGGATCTCGCAAATCTTAGACATCCCTGTACATGAAAAATGGACACGTTTCTTTTACCTGGGACTTCCAATCTCAAAAGAGAACATGAAGACAGAAATATGGACTAAACAAATTGAAAAAATGAAAAACAAAATACAAAGTTGGGGTATGATGTGGTTGAATATGGTAGGAAGGGTAATACTAATCAAAGCACTCCTTGCAGCACTACCTATCTACCAATATGCAATAATCATGGCCCCAGCAAGTGCCCACAAACAAATGGAGTTAATCCTAAGAAGCTTTTTGTGGTGGGGGGGAAGCAAGAAAACAAAAAAATTAGCCTGGTCAGGCGGGAGCAAGTAGTACTACCATATGAACAAGGAGGCATATCAATACAGATACCTAGGCTCATGAATGCAGCATTGGGAATGAAAATAGTATGGACACTAATTACAGGAAAAAAGAGCTAGCGGAAAAAGGCTCTTATATAAAAATAAATGGATGGCACCAGGAAAAGACTGCTTAATGGAAATATCCCAATAAGACAATGCAACCAAGTATGGAAGCTGGTTAAAAAAACAATTCCATTAATGAGTAGATACATCTCTAAAATCCCAAGCGATGGAAAAACAATTTCAATTTGGTAGGACAGAATCATGGGAAAAGAACCACTATAGACTCATCAGAAATTGAAGACACACAAGAATGGATGAAAGGTAAAGTTTTCAATACTTTACACTCAATCTCTCAATGGAACCAAAAGGAGTGGCAAGACTGGAAAATCTCAGCAATTATGGCAGATCTAGAAGGGCAATGGAGCAAAATCAGACATCTCCTAAAAGGGGTAGCACCAATCCACCATGATAAGGAAGATGATTATCTCTAGGACCCAAGCGGTGGACATTACACAGTTAAGATTGGATATAAAATCCTTCGAGAACAACCAAATCAACAAGACTGGGATTCGTGGAAAATAGCATGGAAATCCGAAAGTCTACCTAAGATCAAAATGTTCATCTTCACTCTTTTAAAAGGGAGAATATTGACTAGTGAAAATTTAAAAAAAAAAAGGCTTTCAAGGCCTAACACGATGCCCATTATGCATGCAGGCTTAAGAAAATATACAACATTTATTCCAAGAATGCACTTTTGCCAAAGAATGTTGGCAACAGCTGATAAGTCCATTGGAAATAAGAATACATTTTGAAAACCCCTTGCCGGATTTTCTTCAGACCTTTGAGAAGGCCTACCTATACACAACAAAGAAGAAAGTCACAATTCAGAGAATATGGAAGTGCATTCCATTAGTCCTATGTTGTCAAATTTGGTTGACACGAAACAAGTGAATTTTCAAAAATCAAATTCCAAGGATAGGGAAGACCCTCTCAAAAATGTGGGGATTAACTTCTAGAATCATCAACGTCAAAGGAATAGCACCAAAAAATTATAACACTCTTCAACAGGAAGAGCGAAATTGGCTCAGCAAAGCCATAATAAATAATAATGGACAAAAAGGACAAAGGAAGATAAAATTAGGAAATATATGGAAAATAACAATGAATGAATAGGAATTAACAAACTGGAGGAAAAATTAGAATAGATACGGTCTATACTTTGATGGGGCCTCAAAGCATAATCCAGGAAAGGCAGGGGCAGGGGGAATAATCGTTGATCCTGATGGGAAAGAAAATGTCACATATGAATGGGGATTGGGACAAATCTCAAATAATAAGGTAGAAGCATACAGCGTGTTGATGTGAACAAGAATAATAAAAAATAAAAATAAAAATTCAAAATCTTATCATAATAGGAGACTCAGCCATAATAATAGAGGCAATGTCTTGATAATTCACAATCAACAGGCGGATTATTTTGCAAACCAAGCAGTGGAAAAAATGTTCGTGAAAACCAGGAGGAATATCAAAACTCTATTCCTTAATAATAATAATAATAATAATAATAATAAAATTACAAGTATAAAGCTCACCAAAAACAAGGGAAAAATCACAATGATAAAAGCAATAAATCAAAAAACAATAGTCAAAAAACATAACATCAATGTAATAATAGCTAGGAAATCATGGGAATGCAAAGGAAAAATCATGAAACTTCAAACTTTCATATGAGCAATAGCAAGAAGGATGATTGCAATCCTAGTCACAAAAACCACATTGCAATCTATCTCATCGAAGGCAAGTCATGGGCTGTGTTAAAGCACTATAAGAATAGAGGGTGCATTCACAAAAATCGCAGCAGCAATCTCAGTGAAGAAATCTCCATTTTCCATATTAGTATAGTGTTACTTTGGTTTCAAATCCCCTCCCTGTCTTCTCTAATAGCCCGCAGTGTTTCCTCTGTTTAGCACGCAAACTTCATCTTAATCCCCCACCCTTCTTCTTACCCAGCTCACTCACCCCTTATCCATTCACTCCCTCCACTCAATGATCCATTGCAGCACAAAGCCTTCGTAGCATCCACGCCCTCCATCTGCCCCTCCCATTATCTCAACCCTCCTCCCTAACTGTTATAACTAGATTTTGGTCTTCCTTCAATTTTGTCATTCACATGGACTTCAAATCTATTGGAATACACACGAAAAACCCAACCGAGCACTTAAAACAGACTTCAAAAAAACATTCACCGACAACTGTAATTATCGACGGGTCCATACTCCCAAGCCATTTTCGCAGCACTGCTCCTTCCTTTCTCCAACCATTGATCAAATCAGGACCATTGATCTGGCGCTCGATCCAATGATTGTCACTTAGCATGATCAATCAAACTTGCACGACAATCCTTCACCGTCGATCTGTACCCAATGGATCTGATGGTTCACATTGATTTCAGGTTGATATCAAGCACAGAGAATACCCGCCTGAAAATTGGTTTTCTCTCTCTCCTTCGCTACTACTTGTCACTCAGTTAATGCAATCAGGCGACCACTCCTTTTTACCACTTATGGTTTCTACCCCGCCGAAATACCACTTCCACATATAAATCCGCTTTTATTATTGGTTAACGTCCGGACGTGTTCACGCCTGATGACCATGGATTTCAACCAACGATGGTTGCGATGGCTCCTCCAGGTCCCTCTTCCACCAGTGCTTCTCGTTAATCTCAACCATTCATCCCTTGATTCCAATCTTGGTGATTTAATCTTGGCCACTATTCATTTGACAACCTCGTCCGTTGATCTCCGATATCAAACAGTTCTTGTGTACGACGAAAGGAAAAGGCTCAACATTAGCAGAAGAAGAAGTATCTCAGGGAATACAAAATCAAGGAAGTACAACAAAACAAGGAGCAGTAAGCAGAGCTGGTGGGCTCCAGTATTGCAACAATGATGTTGTAACTCCTAGGACTCCCTTCTTACTTTTATCAACCCGATAGTTCGTAACAAACTTGGAAGCAATGGTACTATATGCACAAGTACTAGCTCTTACTGCAAGTTGTCACTTGATCAACTGGCACAAGTTCGCTAGGAGCTTAAGCCAACTTATATGAGTTATTAGAAGAAGATTTTAACTGTGATGAATGAAAGCTAACTCAAAAGAGGCTAGTTTACTTGCAGAAAGAAGCTGAAAGGAAATGAAAACCCTAGTTTTACCCACTAACCCTACTAGTGCAGGAAAAGAGATGAAAGTTACTCAAATGGATGCCATTGACTCTTGGAAAGGTAAAACACATGTGACTAAGCTACTTCTGAAATAAAATCTGGAAAAATCATCTTTTGGTATTTTTTTGAGTAAGTTGGCAGAATTATTATGCATGTGCTTTAACTATTTTTTACTGTGCAAAGGTTAATTGGAAAGAGGAAATGGAGTGGGCTCTTGCAGGAGGTTGGGAAGGTGAGAAGAGGACCTAAGGGGTCCCTAGCACCCTTCCAAAGAGTTTCACAGTGATCAGATCTCAAAAAACTGCTCACGTGAACTTCTACAGGAAGTCTATGGGGGTTCTACAGGATGTTCTACAGGAAGTTCTACAGGAAGAGCCGAAAGAGGATTTTAGAGGGTTGATGATGGAAAAACAGTGGGAAAGTGAAAATGGAGGATGGATGAGGATGTGAAGGGGTCTAAGACCTGGTGAATGAAGCTAAGGAGTGATGAAGCCAATGTTGCACAAGAATGTAGAAATTAGGGCAAATTGGAAAAGTGTGCCAAATGAAGGGAAGGAATCTTGGATTAGGAGTTGGAGCAGGTTGTATGATGGAGGAAGGATAGGCAGTGATGTATTACAGGTGCTCTGTACACTATTTTCCAAAGCTAATCGAACAAAGACTAGAAAAACTAGAGATCTATCTATCTTGACCTAATCTGACCTAAAAACCAGAAAAATGATGAACATAAGTTTATAGACAGAAAATCATGCAAGATAACTATGGAAACTAAGCAAGAACAGATCTAAACATGCAAGTACAACAGGTATCAACTTTTCCAACTAAAAATCTAACACTAGCAATTGCATGGAAAGGCAAAAACAGTGTTTTGGTGGCAGCAAGTATGCCTTTGTCTCACCTCATGGTCCCAAGGAAGGAGAGGTGAGATCAAGGATTGCTTGATGGCCTTTTTACAGATCTTTTCTGTTACCAAACTGTCAAATCAACCTGAAGCATGAAAAGCTATTTTAATCATCAAAAACAACCTAAGTAACAAAGCAAGATCTTAACCTAAATAACATAAATTATTCTATGAATGCAAGGAAAACACATCAAATTACACAAAGGAGGTACTAACACTTGGGTTGGGCCCAACCCCAAGAGCTACAGCCTCCTAAGAAAGCTTAGATCTGGTGCAAAATGAAATTTATCTCCATTACTCAAAAAATAATCATGTCACAAAACTATTTACAGCAAGAGCTCAAAAATGAGCTGAAATGCAGAGCTGCACTAAAGTGCAAAAAACAATTGTTCAATAGCTAATCTACTGACTAAAATATAACCAAAAAAACTAAGGCCCTAATCCTTCTTATTTATACAAATGGGGACCTCCAACAGTCCTCCTAAAATCAAGGAACTCAGCTTCCTAGAACTGAAGATAACAGCAGTCCTACTTGACTTGATTAGCTGCCCCTTGGCTTTGTGCTCCAAGTTTTTGATGGAGAATTCAAGGTAAGGGCTCATAAATGAAGGGGACACCCTCCTACAAATGCTCTCCCTTGTTCTTCCACGAATTTGGCTGCCAAGTGCTCATTGAACCTTCGATTTTGTCTCAAAATTAACCAAAAATCTGCATAAAGCACACATTAGACTTTTTGGCATAATGACTAACCCAATTCACTCTATTAGCATAAATATGATCAAAAACATGCAATAAACTAATGAGAATGGTAGATTAAGTCGAATTAAGAGGTAAAATGAGCCCATATAATTACCCATTTTTGGGGCTCATCATCACCCCCTACTGAAAGTCTTGCTCATCCTCTGAGCAACTAATCCATCTCCTCATCCTTGATGGCCCTGGTGGCCGCTCTATCATCCCAAGCTTCTGAAGTGGTCTGCTCATGTGTGCCATAACATTCTACCTTCTTGTCCATGTCCTTCCACTACTTCTCCTATTATGCTTGTTTGAATTCTTGTGCTTTTCCTGGCCTTAAAATACATGGAGGTTTTCCTTTTTCTTTTTCCTTTTTATTTTATAGGTGTGGTTAATGCAGCAAGCACAACTGCTACCTCCCTTGCCAAGATTTTAGCGGATGTTTCTTTCTGTTGCTCTTTCCCTTCACTTCCTGTAGAAATCTATATGCCCATTGTTTCTTCTTGTGTCACTGATATCTCACGGTGTGTCTGTTCTTTCTCTTGTTGGGTGCCTACCTTGGCTGTGACAGCTTTCTTTTGGGATTTCTTGGCCTTTTTCTTGCCAATCTTTGTCCTTTTTCCCTTCTCTGCTTTTGTTGTTTTCTCCTTTGTTGTCTTAGGTTCTGCAATCTTGTCAAATTCCTCATTTTCCTTCTGTTCCTCCTCTATTTTTCCCTCTGTTTGAATGTCTTGTGCTCCCTCATCAATGTTGGATGGGCTGATATTCTCAGCCAGAGTTCTGATGTTATCATCCCTGGACATATTTCTGAAGATTTCCCAAGCTATGGGGATAGTATAGGTGTGTATAGCATCTTCCACCAATTGTTTGATGAGTCCATGGTGGGCTAACTGATCTGGGACTCTTGCATTTAGCTTTGTAGCACATTCAATTAAAGACTGGAGGAGGAAATATGGGATGCTCATTCTTTTTTTAGCTAGAGGAAAGTCCATCCCATACCTCAATTCATGTAGCAACTTGAAATGATAACCATAAATGATGCTAAACCTCCCTTCACATCTGATATATTTCATTATTTGATAACTGATTTCACTCCAACGAGGAGGCAAACTTGTCCTTCTGACCCCGTTTTTGTCTTCTACAAGATGCTCCTCAGGCAGAAAAAATGTTTTCTTAGCCACTTGTCCCAATGACTTCTCCTCTTTGCTCCAAGGGAGCCCCAATGGTAAATCGGTAATTCTACTTATGAAATTAGGGGTAAGTTCTAGGGTCAAACCCCTAAAACTAATTGTGGCATGTGTCTTCGAATGTGGTCTTAGGGACATCAAAAACTCTTCAGTCACCTCCTCATCATAACCCTGAATTCTGTCAAGAAAGGATATCCAATTTGCCCTGGTGAAAAGGTCCACCACCTCAGAGTGCTCATACAATTTGCTAGAGTTTAAGGGTTCTTTCCTCATGAATCCTCCTAGCATGGTGTTGAGTTTGTCTTTTACCCAGAAAAGAAAATGCTCAGGTGGGAAAAAAAACATAGTCAATCACTGAAACAGAGGATAGCTAAATTCGGTTTTTTCTGAGACCAAAGGAGGAATTTATTGTGTGCTCCTTACAATATCAAATGGCAATAAGTCCCCTGTTTTAAAACTGCTACCACCCAAAATTTGGTTATCTGTTTATGAAAAGAAAAAAAAATTACAGAACAAAGCATAAGGACACAGGTTCTTTTCTCAGCTCATAGAGAGATGTGTAAATTCGGGTTTTTTTTCACACACACACAGGCTGGCCTCTACTGCTGTGTATATCTTCCTTACAAGAGAATAAAAAAATGATGAGGATATTTCAGATGCAGAGAAAAAACTAGGTAAACTCAGTGAAATATGCAGGAAAACTTTCACTTTTTTCTCAATGCACAGGCAGAATTTTACTCTCGTTTTTAAATCTAATGCCATGTTCAATTCACCACCTTACATAAACAAATCATGCACAGAGAATTTTTCCCGAGCCTACCTGATTTTGAGCTTGAATTTCGATGAAAATCTCGGGTTTTCTTTCTGCGGATTTGTTCTCTGCCTTTCCTGTAGAAACCTTCCTGTAGACGTTGTTCCTGCTCCTGTAGAACTCTTACAGCTTCCTGTAGAATGCCGATAAGTAGGAGGGTCTTAAAAAATGGTAGAGAACGACTGGTTCACTGCTATGGAGGTGGTATAGAGCTTGTTGCAGCTGCGGGGATGATGATAAAATGGAAACAATGGTGGTGAGAGTATTTCAAAGATGAGTTCGATTGGCTGTTTATGGAGACTTCCGTTGATGGAGCGTGAGCTAGCCAAGTGCACGTTGGCCCCATGCAGACCATTGGTCCCCACTGTAGTGTTATTATGAAACTGTATGTTCTTTTCCAGTTAGTCACTTGACATCAGTTGCGCTGGAGTTCAAAACATTTGCCACTACCTATTTTTTAAATTTCTCGTGAGATGACTAGACACATGTGCTGCATGACTTCCGGCTGAGTGTTGTAGAACTGGACAAATCATTGTCTGAACTGGACGAGGGTGGCTAGTTACCTAGCCACCGATCTCGTTTAATCACAACAATCTCATTGTCCATGCAGTTCTTAAATTACATTCATGCAACAGAGGAATGGGTTTAGTCACTTACCTGGAAGTCGAATGCTTTTTCTATGAGGTGCTTTGGCCTTTCCTTCTGCTGCATGCCTTTGTTTCTATGGATGCATGCTTTTCTGGTTGTTGATATGCAGCTATTTTTCCTATGCAGGTATCCTTTGCCTGGATCTGAGCTGCAGGAGTCTATTCTAACCTTCAGATTTGCACCATAATGTTGTCGATGCTGGATGTTTGCAGGACAGCGACTTGTTTTGTCCATAGCTCCCAAACGATAAACTAGATTTACCTGGAACTTTCTGAGCATGTTTCTATCATTATTATACACCTCTCGTATCAAAATTGTGATCAATGGATGCACAGATTTTGAGAAAATTTGAAAATGGCTAAAGGTGACAGAGGTCAATTTCTTGAAAACCATGCACTGGAATTGGCTGAAATTTCTTGGGTAGGTTGCTATCACCCATATGCATCTCCCCATGAAACAGGTTTTGAAATGGATGCACGGATATGGAGGAAATGCAAAAATGGTTGAAGGTGATGGAGGTTGATTTCTTGGAAACCGTGCACTAGAATTCTTTGAAATTACTTAGGCATGTTGTCATCATCCCTATACAACTCCCCATGTAACATTTTTTTAAATGGATGCACGGTTTTCAAGTTAAGGAAAAAACAAATTTTTACTCTATGTAGTTTTTTATCAGAGCATTCTGAAGTTTTTTGGACGGTAGGAAAAATGAGCTTGGGGTGTAATGCAGGCATGGAAATGATGGAAGAGGGGTTTGAAGACTGCGGGAGGATTTATGAACCCTTTATGAAGCTTCCATGTTCCTCAAACTGATTTTGAAGTCTATTTCTAGCTCTCCGTAATTTCTACAGGATCCTCCTGTAGAAAACACAGTTTTCAGAAAAGAAGCACAGTGAGGTGGAAAGGATGTCAAGAATGATGGATAAGGGTGAGGGAAGGTAGGATAGGTGTTTTTATTGGTTTCAGAGATTTCTTAACACTTGCCACTACTTCCTGAAGTTCTGCAAACCTGCAATACAACTGGAAATTCATTTTATTTTTTTTTATTTTTTTTTTAAACAACTAGGGCACCTCAAGGAGGTTTTCACCCTAATTGTCTACCTTGGGCGCCTCCAAGGGATGTTTTCACGCAGGGATCTTATTCCCTTTTTCTTTTCTCTTCTTTCTAACCCATTGACTACCTCATGGGGGTTTTCAATCAATGAGCCAATCTGAGGTGCCTCCGAGGAGGTTTTCACCTTAGATTTTTATTTTTCTCTTATTTTTCATTTTTTCCTTTTTCTTTTTTCTTTCTTTTTCTACCCTACCCTACTTTGAAAAACAAAATCATTTTCAAGTATAAGAATACTTCCAATGGAGCCATGTGCACATCGAGATGATAGACAAAATGATGTGGAGGCTTGAAATGTATGCTTTGATAGGTATCTGGATTTCAGGGACCAAATGATATGACTTTGAAGGGATCAAGCATAGTTGAGGAAGAGAGTACTGTTGCAACTTAGTGACCATCTGGAACCATATCTCAATATAGTTGTGATATCCTTGGTCCTTTTACTGATCTAGATCATTCTTCATGTCACCTTCTACCATGACCTTCACATCTTCCTTTTTTTGTTGATTTTCTCTTAAATACATGGAGGATTTGATGGTAACCATGAGGGATCTCTCTCGATCTCTGATTTTAATGTCTTCTCTTCATTAAGTGTAGCCCATGGTCCTTTGATCTCCTCTTTTGAATCTTCTTTTGTTGGATGTGGTCCTTCAATGTTGTCAATATAATCTCTTTTTTGCAGTACTCTTCTTGAGCTATGGTGAATATCATTGAGCTCAAGAGTTGTTTGGACATGTTGTGCCTCAGCATTGTAATTGGGTTGAGATACTCCAATGTGCGGGTTTGGAAATGGTGGTACGGGTAGTTGAGTGGGGGTGTATATTTGAGATGGATGTGGATGGGGATGTGGTTGGGCAGGTGGTTTCCCACTATATACTTGTTGAGATTGCATGTTATTTGGG
This sequence comes from Pinus taeda, assembly GCA_000404065.3. NCBI lineage: Eukaryota > Viridiplantae > Streptophyta > Pinopsida > Pinales > Pinaceae > Pinus > Pinus taeda. The sequence goes on from APFE031134016.1 coordinate 306,876, forward strand.
TTCGGGTTCAGTTGAGCAGGCATTTGGGGCTGCCTTGGCGGAGCAAGAGGCGTTGGTTGCGTTGAGCAGGTGGTGGAGGAAAAGGAGTGGGAGGAGTGTTGTACTGGGGCCTCCACCCCTAATGAGGTGCATTCCACTAAGGTTGTGGCTGATCGTAGTGGTGAAATGGATAAGCAGCTGATTGGGCATAATATGAAGATGTGAAGGACCAAGGAGGAGGTGTGGACCAGGAAGGATGAGCATGGGGACCCCAAGAAGGCATGGAAGTGGCTTGATAGGGGTTGTAATAGGTCTGGGATGTCCCTTGTATTCCCTGCTAGTAAGGTATGGGTCCATGTGGCCTCCTATGGTTCATGTAATAAAATGGTTCAGTGGCTCCTTTGGCCCTCTGATATGTAGCTTTAATTCCGGGCAAGGAAGGGCACTGGTTCATAGGATGGTCTTTTTCACAAACAAAACACACTTCTATAGAGTGCAATGGACATTCATTCCTAGGATGTTTTCTAGTGCACCTAGGACAAAAGATGGAAAAAGCCCTCTCGGCTTCCTCTTGCTTCCTTTGGATCCGCAAGGTGTCCATTTGCATGGAAATAGTCTGTCTGATCTCGCTCTTGAAATATTCCCACATGTTTCCAATTTCAACTTCAATGGATGAGTTGGAAGAAAAGGTATTGCTCCCAACATTTATGTTTTCAGCCATTTGCTCCAGAGGAATATTTTCTTCTCCTTCTCCCCTAGGTTCTTCAAAATGTGTCTTGCTGTCCACCTAGGGGTTCTTTTAATCACAACCATCGAAGAAGAGATAAGGTTAGATGTGTGAAGCAATGGGGGTGTTGTGCAAACATTTTTCTGACTTATCTCTACTCCTACAAGGCATGAAAGGAAATATTTTTGGTTGATTTTTGTGTTTTTCTTCTGCTTGTACCTACAAAACTGAAATACATGAACTGCAACTAACTAAAATCTATCTTACTGAAATGAAAATGCAAAATTGAAATGAAAGCAGGAAAGGACTAATCTATTTTGCTGAAATGGAATTGAAAAATTGGAATGAAAGCAGGAAATGTTAATCTACGCTTGGTGAAATGAGATTGCGGAATTGAAATGAAAAGAGGAAATGTCTAATCTACGCTTGCTGAAATAAATGAAAGCAGGAAATGTCTAATGTACTTTTGCGGAAATAAAATTGCAAAATGGAAATGAAACAACTACTCTACTATTGCTGAAATAAACTACTTAGCAGAAGGTTGCAGTAGCAAATAGAATAAAAGCAGCAATCACAAATACTCTAACACTTCCCCGACAACGGTGCCAAAAAGATGGTGGGCTTTAATGTTGCAGCAATGATGTTGCAACTCCTGGGACTCCCTTCTTTACTTTTATCAACCTGGTACTTCGTAACAAACTTGGAAGCGATGGTGCTATATGCACAAGTACTAGCTTTTACTGCAGGCTGTCACTTGATCAGCTTGCACAAGTTTGCTAGGAGCTTAAGCCAACTTCCTTGAGTTCTTAGAAGAATATTTTAACTGTGATGGATGAAAGCTAACTCAAAAGAGGTTATTTTACTTGCAAAAAGAAGCTGAAAGCTGAAAGGAAATGCAAACCCTAGCAAACCCTAGTTTTAGCGACTAACCCAATTGGTGCAGGAAAAGAGATAAAAGTTGTTGAAATGGATGCCATTGACTCTTGGAAAGGTAAAATGCATGTGACTAAGCTACTTCTTAAGTAAAATCCGGAAAAAGATTCTTTTGGTATTTTTTTGAGTAAGTTGGCAGAATTATTATGCATGTGCTTTACCTGTTTTTTACTGTGCAAAGGTTGATTAGCGAAAGGAAATGGAGTGGGAACTTGCAGGAGGTTGGGAAGGTGAAAAGAGGACCTAAGGGGTCCCTAGCACCCTTCCAAAGAGTTTCACAGCGATCAGATCTCGAAAAACTGCTCACGTGAACTTCTACAGGAAGTCTGCAGGGGTTCTACAAGATGTTCTACAGGAAGAGCCGAAAGAGGATTTTAGAGGGTTGATGGTGGAAAAACGGTGGGAAAGTGGAAATGGAGGATGCATGAGGATGTGAAAGGGTCTAAGACCTAGTGAATGAAGCTGAGTGATGAAGGTGGTTGGATTTGTTCAGGGATGGAGGAAGCAATGCTGCACAAGAATGTAGAAATTAGCGCAAATTGGAAAAGTGTGGCAAATGAAGGGAAGGAATCTTGGATTAGGGGTTGGAGCAAGTTGTATGATGGAGGAAGGATAGGTAGGGATGTATTACAAGTGCTCTACACACTATTTTCCAAAGTTGATCGAAAAAAGACTAGAAAACTATAGATCTATCTATCTTGACCTAATCTGACCTAAAAACCAGAAACATGATGAACAGAAGTTTATAGACAGGAAATCATGCAAGATAACTATGGAAACTAAGCAAGAAAAGATCTAAACATGCAAGTACAACAGGTATTAACTTTCCAACTAAAAATCTAACACTAGCAATTGCATGGAAAGGCAAATACAGTGTTTTTGTGGCAGCAAGTATGCCTTGGTCTCAGCTCATGGCCCCGAGGAGGGAGAGGTGAGATAAAGGATTGATTGATGGCCTTCTTGCATATCTTTTCTATTACCAAACTATCAAATCAACCTGAATCATGAAAATTTATTTTAATCATCAAAAACAACCTAAGTAACAAAGCAAGATCTTAACCTAAATAATAGAAATTATTCTATGAATGCATGGAAAACACATAAAAGTACACAAAGGAGGTACTGGAACTTGGGTTGGGCCCAACCCCAAGAGCTACAGCCTCCTAAGTAAACTCAGAGCTGGTGCAAAATGAAATTTATCTCCATTACTCAAAAAATAATCATGTCACAAAATTGTTTAAAGCAAGAGCTCAAAAATGAGCTGAAATGCAGAGTTGCACTAAAGAGTGAAAAACAACTGTTCAATAGCTAACCTACTGACTAAAATCTAACCAAAAAAACTAAGGCCCCAAGCCTTCTTATTTATACAAATGGAGACCTCCACCAGTCCTCCTAAAATCAAGGAACGCAGCTTCCTGGAATTGAAAATAACAGCAGTCCTACTTGATTTGCTTGGTTGCCCCTTGGCTTTGTGCTCCGAGTTTTTGATGGAGAATTCGAAGTAAGGGATCATAAATGAAGGGGACACCCTCCTACAAATTCTATCCCTTGTTCTTCCATGAATTTGGCTACCAAGTGCTCATTAAACCTTTGATTTTGTCTCACAATTGACCAAAAATCTGCATAAAGCACACATTAGACTTTTTGGCATAATGACTAACTCAATTCACTCTATTAGCATAAATATGATCAAAAACATGTAATAAACTAATGATAATGGTGGATTAACTCAAATTAAGAGGTAAAATGAGCCCATATAATTACCCATTGCTGGGGCTCATCAAGAGCCAAAGGAAGAACAAGCAAACAAATCAAATGGAATTCAACCCCATTGAAAAGGAAACAAGGAATGATACATGCCCAGCATGTAAAGCGAATAAATTTGTGATCCAACGCCTACAAGAGTCACTCAAGGATGTCAGAATCGAAATTAGAATGGAGTATAGATTCCAGAAAAGAAAGATGGAAATGCAAAAAGAATAAATCATGGAACTGAAAACCAAATGCAAACATCTCGAAGAAGCAGTGGCATATTACAAAAACAACACTACGAGAAATGAAGGAGAGAACTTGGTTAATTATGACAAGAAGAACCAACCAACTCAGGAGCAATCAGTCTAAAAGCCATGAAAATCTATCAGAGAATCCATGACATGTAAATTTCTCTTTCTAGTAGATCAGTTTGCTAGGTAGTATACTAGAATACTCATAAAAATACATGAAGTTTTGAACACAAGCTTAGGAGAAGAGACTGCATTCCTATCTCATGGCTTAGATGTTTATCATGTTATGGTCGATTGTAAGTGGAGCTTGCTCCATCAAAGCTTTTGGTAATATATCAACTACCTGACCTTGTTAAAAAAAAAAACAAAGAAATAAATGCAAGTAATCGAAATATTCCCTATTTAATCATTCATTCAAAGAGTGAAAAATACTTTGAAAGCCAACGGAAAATGTTACTACAACAAAAAATTATTCATGGGAAAGTGATCATTTACTCTAAAAACAAAGCATCCCTTATTTCTTAGATGACTGTCAGGAAATTAACTAGATCTGCACTTTTATCAAATAGAGGTTTCATCCCAAAGGTACCTTCACGAAATTTCAGTCTTTGAATTGAACTATTCCCACAAGAGATTAAGCATAAACACAGATCCTCATTATATAGATAACATTTCGTTAACGCTTAGAAAGATGCAAGTAAATCAACCCTAGTTTAAAGGAAATGTACTAGCATAAAATGCATTTGCATACTAAGTAAATGAAACACATTTGCACAAGGAATAATAAATCCACTTGCAGAAATAAACACACTAGCAGAAGCAACCCTCACTTGCAGAAATAAAGCACACTGCTGCAAGCAAACTAAAACATACTTTTTATAGAAAGGAAACCACTCATCAAAGGAAATAAATGTTATTCAATCTTCGGTAAATGACACACCCACACCTTCACACCTCAAATCTGAGTCACACAACTTATGAAGAAAGCGAATATATGTTAGCTACATAAAAGAAATGAAATATTTCCTACTCAAACCTTTCATATGAAAATATGTCTAGCACACCTATGAAAAAGGGAGAACGAGTTGTGTTTGTTGGGACCTAGCCAACTAGATCACTTCCCTGTTACGATATTTGGAAAATCAATTAATCAAATAATGCATCACATCAAATAAAAAAACAGGAAATGAATCACTGGCATAGCTCCTTGTATTAACTTAATTGATAGCATAGCTCATTGATAGGTAAAAGCATAATTTACTTTTCCTTTCTATAATAAAGTTTAATTTTCTGGAAAATTTTATGTTTTGGAAGTTTAGAAAATTCAAAAGAAAAGCAGAGATAACTCATTCTTCCAAGTGAATCGCCAACTGTTGTGGCCAGCAACAACCCCCCTTCTTATTTAGTATTATTACTAATACTAAATAAGTGGGGGCCCTTTAGTCAAAAAAAATTTAAAAATGAATTAGTGCTTGTATTTCCTTTTTAATGAAACTTACCATCATAAACTTAGGAAAATACCCTTGGAAAATCTAAAAAGCTTAAGTTTCATGATAAGGTAAGATAAAATCACTCCTTAAGAAATATTGCATCGCAAAAAAGATAATAGGATACCTCCTTACAAGCCAAATTCTAAGATTGTGATATCACGATGTGAAACCTCATCGCATCGCATGCATCAAAGACCACTTACGCTGAAAAATCCCAAATCGTCGATATGTGATGGCGCATATCGCAAAATTGCATTTCACAGAAAGTACATTAACAGAAAACTGTCAGATTTCGCACTCTAGCGACATTGCGATATTGAGATATTGCGATAGAGCGGCAAAGCGATATTGCGATATTGCGATAGAGCAGCAAAGCGATATTGCGATAGAGCAGCAAATCGATATTGCGATAGAGCAGCAAAATGATATTATGATAATGCGATACAGTGATATGAAATATTGTGAAGCAAATCGTAAAATTGCTTCATCGCGGATCTTTTGGGCTCGTTATTCGAGAAAACTTTTTCCATAAACGGAGACTTGGTTATGCGTTTTAATGCTAATTAATGAGTTAGTTTCCAGTTGTTAATGAAATATGGTTTTGTGCTTATCGAAGAGCCAGTTCACGTAAGGTGGTATATTTTATATGTCTTCAGCATTTAAATCTTTCCCACCACCTTTCCCTATCATTACTTTCACCTCACTTGTAAAATGCAAGAACGAAGAACAAAGAACTATACAAAGCTATATACATGATATTATGGGGAAGAAAGGCAAAGCTCCCATCTCTGAAGACAAAGAAATGACACCCTTGTATACAGACACCCCCTGTAATAGAGACGCTGGTATTACTACTTAGGAAGGCATGTATAATCTACTTGAGGAAGAGAATCCCAAAGTAATGGAGGTTATAGCTACTGCAGGCCCACAAGGGTCTTCTGAGGCATCAGTTTCAGATCTAGCTTGCTCGATCTTGCACTTGATAGCGGCGAGACCCAAAATTCTCCCCTACACGGACATGGTTAAATGGGTACTGGACAGCGCTGACGTCAAAAATAGACAATTTAAGGCTCAGGGTCAAGAACTTATGGAATCATTATTCTCACAAAATTTGAGCTTTATATCCACTAACAGAAATCACGCAAGAGGCAAAAAATCGCACCAAGAAAGCTCGGATCAAGAAATGGAGGCAGTTTCCAATGCGCGATTGGCACCTAGCACCTAGCACTAATCGCGCATCGTTGGGAAAAACTTCTTGAAAAGGAAAGCCTCTAAGTGCTCAGTCACCTGTAAGCCCAGAAATTTGTAGGAAATAACACTAAAGATAAAAAAGTAAAGCTTGAATCCTAAAACCAGTGGTAATTGTCATAAATATCTTCAAAATGGTATATGTACAACAATTGCAAAAAGGTTGGAGACAGAAGGCTCAAGAAAAGACAAATTCAATCAAAATATTAACTAAGTTGAATTGGGATTCTTACCGGGTGTATTTGGTAAAACCACACAGCCAGTTTATGACTCTCAAATGCATCATCAATTCAGCCGAGAAGATGGCGCCGGCTCTTGCTGATTCCGTTTTCACAGGAAATTTAAAGTCTGAAGTCAGCCATCCGACCCTTCTCAAGCAAATGTTGAATGCTTGCGATTTCAAAGAGCAGATACATAAATAGTTAGTTGTTAGTTTTAGATCCAATGTTAGTACTAATTTTGCTTTATTTTTGCCTAAAAAATGACGGTCATTTAAACTGTATCCTACATTTTTGTAATAAGTTATTTTTAGATTTAGTTAGTAGTATTTAAACCCTTCTCGTGCATTTAGAGAAGGGTCCTGAAATTTGTCAAAAACTTGTCCTCAGAACATGCACTTTTGTACCCTCCGAGGAGGTTTTGATGAATGAATGGAACAAGATTTATTGATATCTGCATTTAATATCTGCTATGATGTTGCACTTCTGTACTCTTGGTGGATGTTGGATTAAGAAGAGATAAATCATTATCACTTGAAGCTCATGAGTAGAACTAGTTATAAATGGTACTTATATCTCTTAACTATTTATGCCTTTGTGTTAAAGTGATGTTCATGTTTAGCTGTTTATATTTTGATGCATGAATGCCTGAGTTATCATTTGGCACTTTTGTACGGTGATAACTATTTATTTATGCTTAATGTATGAGTAGCTTATTATGCGATATGTTTTTCACAACTGTTTCGTCTAACTCTTTATACGAAGTGGTTTATCTATATTGAATTCTTTTCTCATAATAGTTTAATGATCTTTATTACCGATTGTTATCTGAAATCATTTTAGACTGCATAATAGAAGGATTACACCCCGGGTTAGTGTAGACTTAGATAATTTTGTTTATTAGAATACAATTGCATGTCATTAGATTAAAGTTAGAATTAGAGCATCTCACTTAGAAACTTTTAGAAAGGAAATATCAATTCTTCACACACACACACATAAATTGGGAAACTGGTCCCATATCCCCAGTCGGACCCACTATACCAAATAGAAAAGGCATTGGTAACCAAGGTCTGGACCGGGTGGGTATCCCCCTTGTTGTAGACCCGATTTTCGAGGCTTCAACAAGTCCATCAGGGACATGATTCAAAAAGTGAGAGAGGGAAAAAACTAACACCTAGGCCACCATGGCCTCATTAAACTGATAGTGGTGGATGCCTTGAACAAGCTAAGGATCCATGTCCTTTGGTCCAAATTCATTGATATGGATAGATGTAGGTTTTAAACCTGTACAGAAACTACATGTATACGAATTCTAAAGCACACAAAAATAAACAATGCGAGAGCATAATGCATAAAACACATATACACAGAGATTTTCCCACGGGATCCCAAAACCGGGACTACCAGCTTGATTTTTCATTATGCTCCTTTCAATGTTACAATACATATTTATACATGCCGAAGCATCCAATACCATGGATCGAAAACCATCGTGTCCAATACCATGGACCGAAAACCATCACGTCCAATACCATGGACCGAAAAAACCATCGCGTCCAAAAAACATGTGCGAAAATCATGCACAAAACCATAGGTGGGTCCGCCCAACCTAACATAGGGTCTAAAACCAATATTTTCCGGGGCGCTACCCTGGACCCCATAAAGTGGGGTTATGGGTGCCCTTCAAACCCCCTGTTAACTGCGTGGAAAGAATATAACACAACCCAACATTCTCCCACTTGTTGTTTTCTTTCCACAAGGGGCCACAAGAGAGCTTAGCCATTTTCCGAGCCCTAAAATTCCCATTGTCTCTCTACACCAAGAGAACTTCTCAGAGCTCACAAATTTTGTCAATGCATCTGCAGTATTCTTCAAAGTGTCCACCTTTACCAGCAACACCTTTTTGTCTTCTATCATATCCCTCACAAAGTGATACTGAACATCAATGTGCTTTGCTTTTGAATGATATGCAGGGTTCTTTGCCAAGAAAAATGCACTTTGGTTGTCACAATCTATCCTTATATCTTCCTGTACTAACCCCATACTTGAACACAATCTCTGCAACCAAACTGCTTCCTTACTTGCATGAGTGGCTACCATGTATTCTACCTCTGTAGTTGATAGTGCCACTACAGATTGTTTCTTACTCATCCAACTGACTGCACCTCCAAATAGGTTAAACACATACCCACTTGTAGATCTTCTCTGATCCAGATCTCCAATGCAGTCTGCATCAACAAAGCCACAAATATCCAACACTCTGTCCAATCATGGTCTTCCTTGGTAGCACAGACCATAATCACTAGTGCCACACAAATACCTGAAAACCCGCTTCACTGTTGTCCAATGCCCCTGTTAGTGCCAGTCTTTTCAGCCTTCCTCCGGTGATCAAATATGCTCTTACATAGTGATTTTGAAGTGTCAAGGTCAAATTTTGTCATTTCAAAAAGTCTTCAAGCAAAATTTGGTCACTAGGCATTAGGTCTAGGGTTTGCTTTCACTCCTTCTAAAGTTGTCCAAATGGCG
>APFE031134019.1:0-10894 GCA_000404065.3 Pinus taeda
ATAGATAGATAGATATATAGACATGAAAACCAACATTGTTGGCATGTCTTTACAGAAAATCTTAACTGAAAACCAAGGAATCTTGGCGGTTTATATTTTCACATTCCTTGTCTTTTCCCCACTTTCTTGTTACCCCTATTTTCTTCTAATAAATTTCCAGGACTAAAGCAACACTTTTGAGGCCTAGTTTTCTTCAAAGTTTCATCAAAGAACAGTAGCAATAAAATCTCATTTGATCAGCAATAGAAAACTTTTGAAAAGAATAGTTATTGAGTCAATGACATTTTGTAGCCAACTTAAAATTTTGCATCCCAGATCAACCAACATTAAAAGAAGCATTAGCATACTCCATATCTACAGGAAAGAAAAATATATCAAATTTCAAAGAGGTATGTGTTAAGGTATGTAAGTAGGATTTTATATTATCTTTCATTCAAGAACATTATATTTTAAACTCATTGAATGATCATGATACATATACTATAAAAATTGAGCAAATCCTAGACCTTCTAACACCTCCTACTGCTCCATGCTCTTCTCTAATCCCATTTTGAAACCCTAGATGATGGAAAATGTGGAGGGTGTCCTTCCCCCTCCCCTCCCTCCTTCTTCAGATGATTAGGCAACAGCCTTCCAGGCTCTAGTGGCCTCTCTAACAAAACATCGGAAATCTCTGGGTAATCAGCCCAAATTTGTGAAAATAAATGAGTAAGTATGATATGTTTCTCTCCCAATTATGATCCAAGTGGATATTGGTGGCCACCTGCCAATTCCATGTGGACCCCTGCCATTGTTTCTTTTAGTTTTTCAGTTTCTTTAATTGTAGCACAGTTTACTATTTTTAGCAATTTTTCGGGTCCTAAACTTCCGAAGCCATTTTTAGGACCTAAACGACATTTTTTGGAAATTTACCGCCAACAATTTCTAACCTAATATCATCTTTTTAGTCATATTCCTCGGAGATATCTTTTCAATGGGTTATCATGCGCGTCAAACAGAGATAATATGACCAAGTTGTGACCCCTGGAAGTTGGCTATCCAACTCACCCCAACGGGGGGCATAAACTCTTGGTGTTACATCTTCTCAGGTCAAGGTTTTGGTTGTTTATTGTTTTCTCTTATTGTTAAATAATAAAAAGGCCCTTCAGCCCCATTGTGACGTAATTCAGAGGCATGTAGCCACCACATCTCTTCTCAGAGATAAGCTATCATCGCCCGAGCTATTCTTATTTCCATTATGTTTGTAAGCATATTTCAGTATTTGATATTAATGAAATGAAGTGTTATTTCTACAACATCTTTGTACTTATGGTTATATCTATAATTTGTTGCATTCTTGTTTAAATGTGGATCAGTGGTATCAGATCAGTCTTCTCTTTCTCTGTTTTTCTTTACATGTCTCCAATGAGATCAAGATATAAGGAGTTAGGGCTTGAACTAGTCAAACCTTTGCAAGATCAACCTCGCAAATCTCGGCAGCCCCCCATGGCTGATGAAAAGAAATATGAGGGAGCAGGAGATCCTATCAAAATATTGCTAGAGGAATCCCTCGAGTGACAAAGGAATACGATGATGGACAACTGTTCCCAGATCCTTCAGCAGCTACCCAGGGGCGACGCATCTACTTCCGACAACTACTCTGGAAGTGCCACACCCTTTAAGGTACAAGTTAACTTTTACATTCCCATACTTGAGGGTCAGATAGATGCAGACACTATAGATAAATGGTTAAATTTTCTAGAAGGATATTTTTTCATTCATGATTTTTCCAGTCGGGAAAAGATCACCTTTTCACTTCTCAAAGCAGACCCCCACGTCAAGGGCTGGTGGTAAACCTACTATGAGAAGAAGTATGAAAGTATGAACTCATTGTTTTGAGCCGCACCCACTTGGAACTCATTCCAAGATGCCATCAAGGAGCAATACTACCCTGTCAAGAGCTATGAGGATAAATGCATAAAGTGGACAACGCTGCAATAGGGAAGGGACCAAGATGTGCCGAAGTTTCCCAATTTTTTTCATACCCTTTGCACGAAGTTGGGTATTAAGGATTCTGAGAAGAATTTGGTTCTCAAGTACCTTGGTTTCCTGCACAGGTACATCCAGGACAAGATGGAATTCCTGGACATCTCCTCGCTTGGCACGGCATACTGATATGTGGTCAAGATCAAGCAAAATTTTAAACAAAAGAAGTGAGACTTTCGATCTGTGAATCCAAAGCAAGGGAAAGGTGCCCCCAAACCACAGAACAAAGGAAAAAGCCAAGGCAAGGTGGCCCCGGAAAACCTATCAAAGCCACAAGAAAAGAACAATGTTGCGAAGCCAAAGAAGGACATGGAAAAGTGGTGTGAGTTCCATAAGAGCTCCACTCAAAACACAAGTGAATTTCAAGCCAAGAAATCAGTAGTGTCCGAGCTAAAGGCTTCGAAATCAGATACATGTTACGACTCTGAGTCAGAACCTGACAAGGGGAATGAGAAAGGGAAGCAGATTAATGATGTGGAGCCCAATGCCATAGTTTCCACCATGAAGATCCAGAAGGAGGAACCCAAAGATCCAGAGGAGGAGGAGCGCCTCTTCCACTCCCATATGTGGGTAAAGGGTTCCCCGCTATAGTTCATTATCGATAGCAGAAGCCAAAAGAACCTCATTTTGGTAGAGGTCATGAAGCATCTGGGCTTACCAACCACAGTACATCCACAACCATACACCATCAGGTAGCTTCACCAAGGATGAGATCTTCATGTGAGTCAGAAATGTCGCCTTCCATACAACATCAAGCCCTTCATGGATGAGGTATTATGTGTCATTTCTCCCCTTGATGTTTATGATGTATTATTAGGCAAACTATACTTATGGAAGAGACATGATGTGTATGAGTCAAGGCCTCATGTCGTTATTGTTACTTTGGTAAATAAGTTGTACAAGATATTGGAGGTAGCATCGCCTACCACCATCTCTTTGGTTGTTGAAAAACAATGTAGTAAGGTCATTTCCAAAACCAGGAAATTTGTTTTCCTAATGATACACCCTCAAAGAAAGAAGAAGATGGTGGCCACGACCTCCAGACAGGGACCCTCCACACGAAAACAACAAATGGACAAGGTCATGGAGGAGTACAAGGACATCTTCGCCTCCCCCATGGCGGTGCCTCTACACTTCAAGTCAAACACTCCATCGATCTGACCCCAGGTGTGACACTACCCAATGAACTAATCTATCGGTGCTCCATTCTAAAGAATGATGAAATCAAGAGGTAGATTCAGGTTCTGCTATAGAAAGGTCACATCCGTCCAAGTTCATCACCCTATCGGAGCCCGGTCATGTTGGTACAGAAGAAGGATGAGACTTGGAGACTCTCTATTGACTACCGAGCGCTGAACAAGATCATTGTCCAAAATAGGTACCCAATCCCACGGATTGATGATCTTCTGGACCAACTGAAGGGGGGCAAAATATTTCAGCAAGATCGACTTCAAGTCCATCTATCACCAAGTACCAATTGAATCCTCTGTTGTGTGCAAGACTGCCTTCAAATCCAAGTAGGGCCTTTTCGAATCATTGGTTTTTCCTTTTGGGTTGACGAATACTCCTACAACCTTCATGAGGATGACGAATGGAATCTTGTGGCCATTCACCAACTCAACCACATCCGACAGGTTCTCCAAACACTACGGCAACACAAGTTGTGTGCCAATTTGGAGAAATGCACTTTTGGCATGATCCAGGTTTAGTATTTGGGATACATTATTGATGAATGAGGGGTGCATGTGGATCCAACCAAGATCTAAGTCATTCGGGATTGGCTAGCCCCAACCACTCTGACAGAGCTCTGTAGCTTTCTGGGTCTTGCCAATTTCTACCGCAAGTTTGTGTTGGTATTCTCTCATATCACTTAGCCCTTGAGTCAAGTCACCAAGGGAGGAGCGAAAGAAAAATTCTTTTGGTATGAATCTCAACAGAAGGAATTCATAGAGTTGAAACATCACCTCTTCTCTACACCAGTGCTCATTTTACTAGACTTGCAACAGCCATTTGAGATCGAGATAGATGCCTCTAACTATGCTATTGGGGCAGTCCTTACTCAACAGGGGCATCCAGTGGCATATCATAGTGAGACACTTTCAGACACAGTCCGTGTTGGCATTATGATACAGGTGTTGTCCTTGATGGAAACTCACTCAGATGAAAGATCATAGTGCAGCGTGACAACAGCAAAGAATTACAGATCAGACTACAAAGAATGAAGAAAGAGAGGTATATGCAGGTTCACCTTAACCAAGCTATGTATACATGCAGGTTCACTGAACACAAGTCACGTATATGTACACACGCACGTTCATAGAAGGAAAAGCATGTATATGTTGGAAAACCAAGTTTTTGGTCCGTGGTATTTGGTCCATGGTATTTTGATCCATGGTATTGGTCCGAAGTATTGACCCTAGGTATTTTGGTCCAAGGTATTGGTCTTAAGTGGTTTTGGTCCATGGTATTGAGAAAGGCCTAAAACTATATAAGGAGGAGAAGATCATTAGGCCAAAGTGTGAAAGGATTGAATATCTGATGAAGTGTGAGATCCAATATGTAGGTTATCAGCTTATGATGCTTTGCTTGATCTGAACCAAGGGTGAACCTTAGCGGTTGATGAGGGATAAGATCTAATGATGGATCAGGATCTTAAGGCTTGAAATGAATTATCATTATGTGGTTTGATCATGTATAGTCTAGATCTGAATAATGGCACATGTGTTGTTCTGTAAATGTTATGATCTGGGTATAACTGAAGTCTAGAATAGTTGCAAAATTATGAATTAATCTTTACAAATGTATACGTTGATTGGCTTTGGTAAAAGCACGTATACACGTTGGTTCGGCTCATCAGAGTAGCGTATACATTATGAAATATGATGTTTGAAGTTGCAATTGGATATGGTTGTTGTTGTAGAATTTTGGGTTCTGATTTGTATTCTAGTGACTGTGTTTTAATGACAGCATTCTAAATGTTCATATTGATTGATTGTGATGTACTTCAGTGACGATGGGCTATCAGTGATTCAGTTCTGTGTGATTTAGAGATTGATGATTGAGTTTGAATGATTGGTGAATGCAGATGTATTTGATGGTTGTATTTTAGTGGTGATTGATCTTGAGCTTCAATGTTGTTGTTGGGTCCAATATGAAAATTGGATGAAACATGGCCTTCAGATTATGGTGTTGTGTTAGAGGAGTATCCAATCTGAAATTTTATGAAACGTGGTCCCTAGAGGAAAAGAGAAGGTTATAGCCTTTTGTAGGTTGATGCCTATGTACTGGTAAACATATCAGCCAATACAAGAGCCAAGGTGTTGGAGCTCCCTTCTAGTAGTAGTTGGAAAACGAGTGAAGGTTGAAGCCTTCAATAGGCTGGCGCCTACGTACTAGTAAATGGATCGGCTAGTACAAGAGCTAGGGGGTTGTAGCTCCATTAGAGTAGAAGCTAGAGAATGAGAGAAGGTTGTAGCCTTCTGCAGGTGGGTGTCTGTGTATGGGTATGATTCTACCCCAGTACAAGATTGTAAACAGGTTTTTATTATATTAAAAAGAGGACAGCAACATGTGGTTTTTGTCCCGCATTGGGTTTCCATCTTAAATCTTGGTGTTCATGTGTGTTTCTTATGTGTGATGGTTTGTTTTGATATTACTACACATGGTTATTGTTTAAATGGTTAATGAAGTACTGATTAAAGAAAAACATATGATGAATTAACTGAATCTTAAGCTTGTTGGATATACGTTGGTTGCCTTAAACACAGTTGTGTGTACACGCGGGTTACCTTCATTGAAGTAGCGTATATAAATCAGAATATGGAAATGAAAAAGATTATTGACTTGACTAATACTGATTCACACCCTCTCAGTATTATTTCCAAAAATTGGTATCAAAGCAGGTCCTTTGGTAGAAGCTTGATCACTTGAAGGAGATTCATAGAACAATGGGAAAGAAGATAAAGAAGAAAGTGCCTCAAAAGAAGAAAAAATCTCAAAGGAACAGTGACAGCAAGAGAGACAATTGGTCCTTAGGTGAAAGCAAGTATTCAGATTTCAAATCACCTCAGATTGAAGATGGACAAGAAAATCAAGCATCAGATAAAATTAGAGATCAACACAATCTATTTTAAAAAAGGGAGTATGCCTTCAAAGACGAAGTCACCAGAATAAAAGCTTGGCTAGAGGAAGGGAACAAAGTAAGGAAGCAATACAAAGAAAAGGAAGATCAATGTCAAAAGCTACAGGATGAAGTGATATCATTAAGAAATGAAATAAATGATCAACGTATAACAATCAAGAGACTTCAAGACAGATATAGTTACTATATAAGTCTTGAAGTTGAGATCCTCTCTCTAAAAGAAGATCTAGAAAATAAGTAGAATAAAGAACTACCTCAAGCATATCAAGAACAAGAAAATGAGATTCTCAAATTAAGGCAACAACTGGAAGAAGGAAGAAAGGCTGAACAAATCTTGAAGAAGCAATATCTGGAAAAGGAAGAGCAATATTAGGTTGAGGTAAATATCTTAAAAGGTAAATTAGAAGAAAAGGATATAGAGAAACTATTTGAAGATTTATGTTAACTAATCTATGTCAATATCAACTTCATATATATCTATATATTAAAAAAAATATGGTTTAAAATTTTATTTGGTCGTATATATACTCTATTTAGCATTCAAAAATACAGTTTCAACAATGAAAAATAATGCATTGTATCTTTCACTCTAAAAATGTTTGCACGTGAAGACATTTGATCCCTACATCTGCACTTAAGATGGATCAATGATGGTATGTATATGGTATGTATTGGACACATTACTATGATCATTTGTCATTAAATAACTTTATACTTAATATATAGCTTGCATATTAATCTATTATTCATTAAGTAAGCCTCAACCAACTTAGTTTTTAACATAAAAGTACAAATAATAAATAATAAATTATGCTACTAGTCGTATTCAACATTTAATCTGATCCTAAAATATTTTTCTCTCTGCAACTCTAAAATGGTGAAAACTTCCTACAATAGTATGTAATGATGATGGTGATAATGATGGTTATCATCCACTAAGACCAAATATGGTATATAAGAAGGTAAAAAGATATTACCAAAACTTATTTAGAATTTTATTGTTATGCTCAAAAAGAATTAAAAGAAGTGTTTCAAGATCGTCGTTAAACAATCAGGAAGATTGGTAGCATCACAAATATTTTGAAATTTAATTCCAATATGAGTATAAACTCGATGATCTATGAGAGTTTTTAATATTCAATCATATTACTAGTGTCGTAAAGGTGATAGACTTTTAAATTGTGCTATCTTAGTAATAATCATAACTTAACACATATATGATATTTACTAAATTGGATTATAATTAAATGGGTTAATAATAGTAACATATGCATCATTATTTTCATAAAATAACCTTAACAAACTTACCTTTTAATATCAACCATAAAAGGATATTAAAATAGATAATGTAAGGAATCCAAATTAAGAAGTGAAAGCTTTTCTTTTGCAAGTTTATATAAATTCGTTTTATAAATTTTATCATGATAATTTTTACACAAAAAATGGTGAATATCTACATTAAATTAGTGAACTAAGTGACTTTCGAATTCATCATTTTGAAAAAGCTTAATCTAGTTAAATTTATATATAATGGTACATATTGGACACATTACTAAGATAATTTGTCATTAAATAACTTTATACTTAATATATATCTTGCATATTAATCTATTATTCATTAAGTAAGCCTCAATCAACTTCATTTTTAACATAAAAGTACAAGTAAAATATAAAATTAAAAAAAAAAAAAAAAAAAAAAAAAAAAAAAAAAAAAAAAATTATGCTACTACTCACATTCAACATTCAACTTGATCCTAAAAAAATATATTCTCCTCAACTCTAAAATGGTGCAAACTTCCTACGATATTATGTAATGATGATGGTGATAATGATTATTATCATCCAGTAAGACCAAATATGGTATATAAGAAGGTAAAAACATATTACTTAAAGTTACTTCAAATTTTATTCTTAGAATAAAAAAGCATTAAAAGAAGTGTTTCAAGATCATCATAATTTTATTTAGTTAAACAATCAAGAAGGTTGGTATCATCGCAAATATTTTGAAATTTAATTTCCATATTAGTATAAACTAGATGATCTATGAGAGTTTTTTAATCTTCAACCATATTACTAGTGTTGCAAATCTGATAGACTTTTAAATTGTGCCAACACTCTCTCAGTAATAATAGTAACTTAACAGATACATGATATTTACTATATCAGATTATAATTAAATGGGTTAATAATAGTAACATACACATCATTATTTTCATAAAATAACCTTAACAAACTTATCTTTTAATATAAACCATAAAAAATATTAAAATAGATAATCTAAGGAATCTAAGATTAAGATGTGAAAGATTTGCTTTTCCCAGTTTATATAAATTTGTTTTATAAATTTTATTAGGATAATTTTTACACAAAAAATAGTGAACATCTACATTAAAATTAGTGAACTAAATGACTTTCTAATTCCTCATTTTGAAAAAAATTAATGTAGTTAAAGTTCTAAATTCTAGATCCACTGACTACTTCCAAATTTAATGAAATATGTGTTTTAGGTGCCTCTTGTTATTAGTCACCACCATTTAATACTATAGTAGTGATGGTTAGCACATTAATTTCACACTTTATTATTATGTTGATTCTTTGATTCATGTGCCATGTTACATCAGATGGCCTACCATTTTTTTGTGGATTTTTGTATGTCTTTAGATAGATGTCGTGCATTGAGACATGGGACGGAGACCTTCCCTTTCACTTCTGAGATTTCTTATTTATCTTTTGAGAGGTTTCTAGAAATGAGGCCTAAATTTTTTCATCACCCTCCTAGGTCAATCATTGAGGTCTGGATGCACATGTGGGGGCATTTGATGCCCAAGAGAGGCTTCCCAGAGTTTCCAACCAGGATTTCTGACGAGGCACTTATGTACTAGCCAATGAGGATGACCATGCATTTGTCGCGTTGGCCTTTTTTTATGTGGGGATGGATTGGATAGTGTGTCCCTACATCTTCTTCACAAGAGTTGAGCCTCCATATGATAGAGGTAATATTACTATTTTCTTTTAATTAATGAACTAGTTTCATTTATTGTTTTAGTGAATTAGAATAAAATTTATTCTAACACGTTACTTAACGTGTTTTATTAAATAATTTAATAAATTATATAATTATTTATCTGCTCTATATATTTTGTAGATATTGGTATATTCAATGGGAATGTGCCTCCTCGTCCACTGGATGTTGAAGGAGATGAGGAGACGGGTGAGGCCTGAGGGTGAGGCACATCCTCAATGGGGAATCGGCATTGGGGCCATAGGCCTAGTCTACAAGTTCGGATGGACTACTATGATAGATTGGCCAAAGTTTTGTTTTATGCGGAAGTTTTCCTTGCGCAACCTCAATATATCATCATGTATCCTAGTTTCATGGGTCTGTTCAACAACTGTTCATGGGAGATGATGTCTCTTATTCGAGATATCATCAGAGCTAGTAGGGTACTGACAGCAATGAGGGGTGCACGGAAGCATCATGCAACGAGAGATACATCAGATGATGGTGGTGAAGATGATGATCAGAGTGCTGATGATGATCATGATGATGAGGGTGGTGATCATGATGCTTTTGGTAGTACCATCCCATCATATCATGGTCATCAGGCTGATGGTGATCCTTCTAGTAGTACACCTTCTCCTCAGGTGAATGATGAGATGCTAGAGCTAGAAGATGTGCCTCATACTTGATAGAGCAGACAAACCACCTCCTCCTCTACCTCAGATTTTTCTAGATTGCATTCAGAGCATAGACATAGTTGACTATCCATCATCTTCTACTCATGGCGACCATCGACCTCCTTCTCCACCTTAGCTAAGTTTGATAGATGTTGATCATTCAATAAATGACCATCCATTGTCTTCTACTACAGACGAGCCTGGAACTATATCTTTTTCATTGGAAATTTGATTGCACTTATTTGGCTTGATATAGTTATTTAGCTTGTTTGTGTGTGTGTGTGTGTGTGTGTGTGTGTGTGTGTGTGTGTGCTGATTTTTTTCATTCATGTTTATGTACTTAATTTATACGTTGGTGTTGATGTGTATATTGTTAGGTCATGTTAGATATGTTCATTTGTAGATAGATGTGTATGTGAATATAGCAATTATTTGACATGATATTTATATTAATTTGAGGATATGTGTGGTGATGATATTAGGTTAGAATGTTTGTGTTTTGTTATATGTGATCACGATGATGATGTTGTGTTAAATTATTAGATTTGTGTGCTAGCTAATGATATTTATATGTGCTAGATGTATATATAATTAGATGATTGGTAGTGAGTTAGAATGTGTATCTTAGATGATGTTTATGACTGTTAGATGGTTATCATCATGATTTTTACTTTTATGAAATAATATTTACTATAGATTACGTATTGGTGAACTTATATCAATCTTTTATATATATAATTGCATGAAAAATGACTTATTTAAAAAAAATTCAAAGGTAGTTTTATATATTACAAATTTTAGTATGGTTGAAACTATGATTGTAAAATAAGGCTATTATAATATGAAAATATGGGTTTAAGTTGGTATCATATATAAGTTGTTGAAATTGAAATATTTATTTATAATTCATGTTCTCCACATTAAAATGTTAAAATATGCCCCCTCATAATTTTTTTTTTGTGTGTATGCATTTAATAATTTTTATTATTACTATTTTGTAAAATATGACATATCAAGTTCATATTAAACATTGAAAAAATTACATATATC
>APFE031134042.1:0-28837 GCA_000404065.3 Pinus taeda
AGTGAAAGGGAAGGAGAAACTTGTTTGCAGGTTGAAGAAGAGCTTGTATGGCTTAAAACAGGCTCCAAGGCAGTGGTATCTAAAATTTGACAAGTTTATGTCTGAACAAGGTTATACTAGATGTCACTCTGATCATGGTGTTTATCTGAAAAAGCAAAATGATGGCAGCTATATTATATTGTTATTGTATGTAGATGACATGCTTGTTGCAGGATCTAACATACAGGAAATAAATGTGCTCAAAAAAAAATTGGCAAATTCATTTGCAATGAAGGATTGGGAGCTCTAAAACAAATCCTTGGTATGAGAATAACTAGAGACAGGAAAAATCGTAAATTAACATTGTCTCAGAATGAGTACATACAAAGGGTGTTGAAAAGATTTAACATGCACAATGAAAAACCAGTTAGTACACCTTTTGCTAGCCATTTCAAACTTAGCAAGAAATGTGCCCAAAGACCCAAGAAGACGTGGATCTATATGTCTAAAGTTCCATATGCATCAGCAGTTGGAAGCTATGTTGCAATGATCTGCACAGGCCTGATATTGCACAATGGCGAGTGGAGTTGTAAGCAAGTACATGAAAAACCAGGAAGGGAAACATTGGATGGCAGTGAAATTGGATTTCTCAGATATTTTGAAAGGTACCACAGATCAAGCATTATGCTTTTGGTGGTTCAAACATTTCTCTACAGGGATATGTTGATGCAGATATGGCAGGTGACAGAGATAACAGGAGGAGCACTACAGGATATGTATTCACTGTTGGTGGAACAGCTGTCAGTTGGGTTTCAAAAATCCAAAGTGTTGTTGCACTTTCAACAACAGAAGCAGAGTATGTTGCTGCTACAGAGGCTAGTAAAGAAATGATTTGGTTACAAAGGTTTATGGGTGAATTGGGTAAGGAGCATTATATGGGCACATTATACAGTGATAGCCAAAGTGCCATTCATCTTGCAAAGAACTCAACATTTTATTCCAGGACTAAACACATACAGCTCAAGTACCATTTCATACGATCAGTGTTGGAAGATGGACAGTTGAAGCTGGAAAAGATACACACTAGCCAGAATCCTGCAGATATGCTAACAAAAGTTGTAACCAGGGAGAAACTGAGAACATGCTCAGTTTCAATTAGTCTTCAAGGATGACGATGAAGATGAGAAACAACCAGGTCCAAGAGAGGAGTCATTGTCCAGCAAATGAAGCAGCAATGGAGTTGCTACAATCATTCTCCAAATGGGAGATTGTTGTGTGTGGAGCATGATTGTTCAGAGGTCTTTGTTTCAGCCGGATGTATACCCCAGGAAGTTTTGTACACCCCTCCACGCGGGGGGGTGCGGGGGGCTGTGAGATAGATGTGTATTCGGTGTGAGCGAGAAACAAAGAGGTGAGACTATGAGAGAAAAATAGAGGATATTACAGCGGATTTGCTGTAGGTTGTGTCTCTTCATTTTGTTGGATAATAGAAAGGAGGGACTGGCTGTTCGAGGTGGACATAGCCCAAACTGGGTGAACCACGTATATCTGTGTCTCTCTTGTTTTGTGCGTTTTCTTTGTTTATATTTCTGCAATATTTTATGTGTTCCATTGCTCCGTAATATTTAATTTTCTAACACCTGGAACAATAACAACCACCTGCATATTCTCCCCCCCAAAATAGGCTTGTTGACCAGTTATTTCAATGCAGAATGATCTGTATATGTCTTAAAATGTCCACCCAACAAATAGTGTCTAAAATTCTAGAGCACGTATACCATGGCTAGTCCTTCACCTTGTGATGGAATAGTTCTTCTCGGCCTTGGATAACCTCCTGCTTGCAAATGCTAAAGGATGGTCCAATTCTCCTTCGCTAGCATGTGTCAGTACTACTCCCAGTGCTATACATGACGCATCTACATGTACATGAAACTTCTTCTTCCAATTCAAGAAGACTAAAATCGGCATGGGTGACCATTTTTTCTTTCAACACATCCAAGATTTTCTGACAGTCCTCATCCCAACAAAACGTGACATCCTTTTTCAACAACTTCTCCATAGGCACGGTGATCTGGGCATAGCCCTTGATAAACTTCCTATAGTACCTAGTATGTCCCGATGTTGTGTGCAACTATTTCCCACTCCTTGGCACCTCTAAGTTAATTATCATTGCAATCTTCATAGGGTCTACCATCAATCCTTGTCTGCATATGACATGACCTAGAGAGTCCCAAAAGGGACACGAAACAAACATTCCTTTAGATTGAGCGCAATCTAGTACCTTCGACAAGTATCTAGCATTAAGCACAAACTTTCCACATGGTGTTTTACGAACCCGAACATAGTCTAGTCATCAAAGTACACCTCATAAACTTATGAATGAAGTCTTTGAATGCAGCAATGACTACAAGTGAAAAAGTCACAGGCGCATTCTTTAATCTGAAAGGCATTACAGTGTACTGAAACATCCCCATTTAGTTGAGAAGGTCATCTTGCTTCTACCCTCAGGAGCGATTTTGATCTGATGGTACCTAGAGAACCTATCAGTGAAGGAGTACTCTTGCTGGCCACCTACATTATCCAATACCTCATCAGTGAACGGAGTCAGGAAAGGATCATGCACACAAGCATCATTCAACTTCCTGAGATCTATGCATATCCTTATTTCATCCTTCTGCTTCTTTTCCTATACCACCATCGGGCTCACCCAATTACATTATTCTACAGGCTCAATGATGCCTGCCATGAGCATCTCATCTAACTCTAAGCGAACCTTCTCCTTATACTTTGGGTTGAGACGGTAAGGTCTTTGCTTAACTACTTCGCGTCGAGTTTTAACGTGATATTCATAATGCCCTGGTCTCCTATTATCCCCTTTAACTCCGTAAACTTGGTAGGGAACAAATCCTGGTATTCACAGAGCAACTCGGTGACCTTATCTACCATCATGTCATCCCAGTAATCTCGTATCTTTGCGAATTTGGGCTCCACCTTCGTGCCAATATTTATCTGTTTAGTTTTCAGTGGTTCGGTTATATCAGGATTCTCAATCGACGGTCCCTTAACCTCACGGTGACCCTCGGTTTCAGGGATATTAATATTTTGGGGGTCCTCATCTTCTTCTTCAATAGTCACGTTATATCATTCTAGCACATTGCTTAGTTGAGTAGTCCAATCGGGTTGAATCAGATCCAAAGGATCCTGCAGTATCTTAAAGATCACTACTTTAACTTCTTGTAGCGCTTTGTTAATACATTCAAACCCATCTTTGAAGTTGAACGTCATTATGAACCCTTCGTGCAAAATACACCATTCTCCTGTGCCATGGCGGAGCTTTGTCTCCAAGTACCAGTTCATTAGGATGCATCCACGGTGTGACAAAACAGGTGCACCCATTCAGGTTGGGGCTTTGCTCCATAGGCCTTAACCCATTTGGCCAAGTGTTCATTTGAATCATCCTTCCATCATACTCATCCATCACTCAAACCTTCGGCTTCCAAAAGTGTGTTCTCACCATCCTCTTATACTCGTGCCAATCATCAAAACTACCCTTGTTTGTACCCCATCATCTCATGGGTGTAGTGTGCAGTGCCTAGTCCAAAGCCTAGAAGTGCTAATTCTTCGGTACTTGCCTCTCAAATGCATCCAAAAACACATCGACATCTTTCAAGCCATCATAAGTGGGTAGATTTCTTACCTCTGATGACACACAGTGCAACGACTAGGTCATCATGTTACAGCTCAGCTTAGTTACTTCATGTAGCTAATTCTGCTAGTTCTCTAATTCTTCATCTGAGTTTGAGGTGTAGGAACTCTCGCAATCCGATGTAATTTGTCCATTTGCTATCTGATTCACCCAATTTTGGTCTCGCGTTGTTATCTTATATATGCAATCGAAATCGTCATGGATTTCGTAATCACGAACTAGTTTAATATAGCACATTCCTTCTATAGGATCTAGGGGTACTATTACGCAAAGCGATTTATTTATAGATATCATATTTTTCTTCTTTAGGTTGATTACCCCGTTCATGTCAGTAACCTAATCAATGCCAAGGAGCGCAGGGTAGGGGTTGTTTTCATCCATAATTTATATTACTTCAAAATCAACCAATGTGCTCATGCCTTCAATATCTATAGTTACTCCCTCCAAACATCCCATGGGGATGATCTTTTGTTGATTTTCCATCCTTAGCTGAATCGGAGAACACTGCAGTGTGGGTCTCCCCATCCTCTCCTAAGTCTGCTTTGACAAAACATTGGCATCTGACCCTAGATCTAGAATAACTTGATCCATTTCATATTCTCCTATCTATGTAGTGAGTCTCATCGCACGTCCTATCCTTGCCTTATGCTTACCAATCTTCCGTACCACGCGCGGTTCACCTGGAGTGTTTTCGGCGCATCTATTTATAAGTTCCTGTAACTCCTTCACAACCTTGCTATCGTGCACCAGCTTCATGCAAATCTCTAGAAAGGTTGTAAGCATAGAAGGGTCCATTTCTTGAATAGGCTTATCCAACTCCCTGAGGTAGAGGCCTCAATGAAGCTCTCCTTTACTTCCATGAACATCTCACATGCGTGCTCCAAATGAAATTCATCCTCCTTCTCTGGAGCTTCGTGAACCCACACGTTGTCTTCAGGTTGTTTCTCCTTATTGTCACCCGTTGCAATTCCACTTCAGAACACTATATTCACATTCAGATCTTCTCCGCGAGGCTCAACCCTCATCATCTACAGGTTCTGAGTCGGCTACGGAGGTAGCACCCCTTTGTTGCATATCCTTGTTATCAGTGTAGAATAGTCCTCAGTCTCACGATCAAACTGAGTACAATATTTGCAGAACGAACGCATTGGGTTAGTTAATTCATGGGCATAGTGTCCTGGTCCTCCACAATTGTAATAGATCAGTTGTCCCCAGCCTCTGCCAATTCCTCCTCTACCTCAGCCTCGCCTGCACCCCTAAAAGCCTATCCGCGCCATCCCAGCGCCCACGTCAGGAGGCTGCGTTTCTTCCTGAACTCTATAGGTGGGTGTTCTATCCATTATCAATTCATAACTTCAGCAAGTGCTCTCATCATGCGCTACCAACCTATAGAAGTTACAAATAGTTGTTGCGGTGTTTGTACAAAATTCTGCAACAAATGACAATTATTAGTCATATGTTTCCCTACTACCTGACATATAGTGGACCACAACGCAGGCCCCGTGCTCGACATTGCTTGGGCTTCCGGCCTCAAAGGAATTGGTCCTCCTCCTACAATATAGTTTGCAAAGACTGGGAATTGGTCTTTGTCATGCCCCTGACCTTTACATTTTAGGCACCATATCTCTTCACGTGCCTCTAGCTAAATTGTTCTGTCCTGCTTCAGACTTTGCATTTCTAGGAAAAGATTTTGCAACTGTGCATGGATCTGCTGAACCCCCAAACTCAGATCTTGCATCAATGTTTCATGCAATCTTATTGCAATCTCCAAGGCCTTTGCCTGAGTCGTAATCTTCTGTTGTGACAGCACAAACCTTAGGTTTGGTAGGAGCGAAGCCACGAACCATTCACGGTGCTACCCATCCGTTAAATTCATGTTAGCTTCACGGATTGTACAATTTATCCTCTAATCCAACTCCCAAGGTGTCTCACCTAGTTTCATCGCAATTTCCTTGAACCCCACAATCGACTGTGCTTTGGATTTACGCCTACTAAACTCTTTATTTAGCACATTCTGGATCTCTGCCAACATAGTGTTTGGGTTATCATTAGAGTACTTGATGTACCAAGTTAGCACATGATGTTGCAAAGCACTAACCAACGTCGCCTTCTTCATGTGATCATTTGTGATGCCCTGAGATTCCCATATAGCTTTTACGATGAACCAGAACTAGTCCGGGTCCTCATTTTCCAAGCCCTTAAACAATGGCAGCTTCACTAAATTTTCCATGTTGAATTGTGGTGGAGGTGGTGGTGGTGTGGGCGAAGTTGCAGATGACAGTTGTGAAGGTGGAGGTGGTGTAGGTAGAGGTGGTAGTCACAGGAACCCTTGTTTTATCAACTAAACTGCACTTTGTGGAGAAGCCTGCGGTACTCCCTCGTCGTCACTCAAACGAGGTGAAATCAGTGGGCTATATTCAGGACCCTTTATTCCTTCGTTCATGTAAGTCTTTCCACTTCGCATAGATCCAAATATCAAGGTAGATGCATAACCTTCTTTTTGCACAATAACATCTTAATCCAAGTATTTAAAGACTTCAAGTACTTACCTCGCAGACCTTTGAAAAGATTATATGAAAGATCCAACGTATGCAATAAGGAAAGGTTTCCTAGAGTTGGCGAAAGAGTACCCTCGAAATATCACCAAGGAAGTAATAGGGAAATAACTCTATTACTGTTGTTCTCACAAGAAAGACCATTCCATGAGAATACCTTCATTGAATTCTCAATTGACCAGTTGGACAGCCATCCTCCTGGATCCGATGTGATGGCCTTCTTGAATGACAGAAGCAAGAACAAGAAGAGAAGAAGAAGCAGGAAGAATAAGAGAGGCAAAGTGTAATAACAGAAGAAACGACGCAAAAACAAGCTAAAGAGCAAGAATAAAACTGACCCCCAGTAGAGGAGGAGAGCGGAAAGATTCATGACAAGGAGCTTGCTTAGAAAATTGAAGAGTTAATAGATATTATATATATGGAAGAGGGACTAGAGCCACATAATAAAGATGTTGACTTGAAGCCAAGTACACAATAGGTCACTGTTCAATCTCTGCCACCACCAACAATAGAGTTAGCTCCAATCGAGGAAGAGGAAGTTTCTCCTCTTGATGACAATCTGGTTACGGACACGTACAATCTATCGTACAATGAACTTTAGAACAATAGTGTACAAGAACATAAGAAGCATTTTCTAGTTGACCTTGTATCACTTGCATTCATTAGAGAAAAGGTGATAGTGGCAAACACCAGGAAATCTGGATGCCATTGTCATAGCCAAATTGGCCTTCGTCGGTGTAGCTAAGTCAAACACTAAGTATTTTATGGTCCGGAATAAGCAATTGGAAAAAAACTTGCAGGTTGTTAGGGAAGAGGTAGAACAAATTCGTGCAGCAGCTCAGAAGGTAGCTTCTACACAATTCCATCTGGAGGAAATGAAGGCATCAATACTTGCTATAGTATTGACACTTGGACAGACCATGTGGAACCTCTATGAGGAGCTTCTTACTATGCATATGGTAGCTGTCCACTTGCATGGATTACAACAGAAATGTAAAGACCTTTTCAAAACTCTTAGGAATGTACAAGCTTCCATCGTTGTCGTCCATGAATGGTCAATGTGATACAAAGGGGCATCTCTTGACTTGGGAAAGAAAACAAAGAAACAGGAAGAGTTGGAGAAATCAAGAGTATCAATGTTGATCTAGAACAGAAAACATTTCACCTAGTTCATTCGTAGCATTCAAGCCTCGTATTTACAATTATACAACAGTCTGGGTTTCTTGGTGAAATTAGACAGGATCCCATAAGTTGGCTCACTCACTAAAGCCAAACCCAAGAACCAGTTTAGGTAGGAGATTGAAGAATACTTGGAGCAGCTTAGACATATTTCCACTAAGGAATATTTGGAGGTGAATAGATAGAACATGCAGAACTACATTGGTGGCCTTGTCCAAGTGAGAACAATGTTGCTCCTGCTCTAGAAGGAAGTTCAAAATAGTTCCAAATCATTGTACCTATATTCCATGGAGGCTAGAGTCTGCTTCCAACCAAACATCATTGCATAGTTTCGGGATGTCATTGCATAATACCATGCTTGGCATTGATACATGACTGAAAAACATCAAGTGGAAGTTGTTGAGCTAGAATTTCCCCAAACTCAAGCATGATAATAGCTTTTCTTGTTAGGTTGTCTAGTTGGCTCTAACCTATTTTGTCTTATACAGGTATTAGTGTATTGTAATATTCTTTTGTAAATAATTTGTAAGTGAAATTCCAAGTGTCAATTGTGGAATATGAAGAGTCATGATGTAATGTAATTGAATAGTCATTTGTAAATAAGTTGAAGAGTCACCAGGGAAGTAGAAGAGTCACAAAGGGGAATGTGAAGAGTCACCCTTTTGTTATAAATACATCCTCATAACTCATGTAAAGGGCTTTTGGGGAGCCAAGCTCTTGGTTAGTCTTAGGCTTATAATTAGGAGCTTGGGAGTTTTGTGAGAGCCTTGGATTCTCCATAGCATAGAGGGAGTATATTTCTTTGGAGGAGTAGGTGATCTTGACTTCATGTTCCACTATTGGGGCAAGTGGTCTGCCAATGGTATATATGTGATTGGAACTTTCACTTTAATAAAAGCTCAGAGGCTGCACATTTTCGTGCATTTGTTGTGAATATAGTAGGACTATTCTTGTTGTATTTTCAATGTATGTTATTTAACTTATGCTTATGCTTATGAACTATTTCATTTGCATTGGTATGAATCTTGTTGAATGTGTGTTGTTGTATTATTTCATTACTATTAACTTGTGAACTATTTCGCATATTAGCTTGTGATGTCTTTATGCTCATGTGTCCCTTTTAAGTTTTGTATTATTATAGGCTTCTAAGGGGCTCACTCATTTTCCCTTCGTGTGTTAGAACCTTCATGCATCACTCTCACCAAAGTCACCATACATCACTCTATGTGTATTTGCAGCCAAGGCATATCATTAACACCCACTGCATCAGCAACTGGGTTGTAATCCATACGGGACTCCTACACCAAATGGTGTGAGGTCTAAATGGAACTTCATATTAGGGATATCCCCTGAATGTTGGCGGATCCAACATCATCAACAAGGTCCTAATCATATTTTGACCCCTTAGACTCATATATATACCAAGGAGGTCTTTTCATTTGAATAATCCAAGAATTATTCATTTATGTGATGTAAAAGAAGGTTTCCCCCTCAAAGAGGCTTATTTTCAAGTTGTTGATCTATCTTTTCTTTTGTTTTTGTGATCCAGTTACATAACAAAAAGTGTCGATGACATAACAAATTCGTTGCGAAAAATCAGTTGTCATCGATCTATCAACGCTAATTATTCCATCATTATTTTTACTCCTATGGTCAGTGACGTTGGTAGAGTGACTCCAGCTTCTCTCAATATTCCAAGGACCCATTTCATCAAAGTATGTAAGCCTTTGGCAATCGACCAGCCATCGTTATCATCCATCATGCGACACCACAAGGCTCCTACATCCATTGTTATTCTTATGACATGTTTCATTGAAACATGTATGCTTTCGATAGTATACTGATCAACCCTATCGTTGATCGTGCAACACCATAAAATATCCCTTTCATTGGTTTACCAAAGTACGATAGACATCAGAATTACAACAAATTTGGAAAACTCTGATAATGCAACTATACCGTGTTTCATGTTTAGTAAAACCTCATTTTGTCCTTATAGCAACAATAACTTCATGGAAATAACAACAAAAGGCCATTGAAAATTGGCTCAATTTTTATTAGTGACTAATATGTAAAACATTAATGCAATAATAGAAATTTAATAACTCAATATTTCAGCCTTAAAAAGACATGGATATATTTGCATGCAACTCGTCCATGAACAAACTTAATAGCCATACACACACACATTTGTTGATACCCTTAATATTGTTGGTTTGAATACACATACTTTCAAGCTTGATTAAAATGTGAATTACTTCAAGTATGTTGTTGGTTAACATGTTTGAATAAAATATTAGAAGGTTCAACTTGCCTAATTTTGTATTGGCTTTAAGGATACTATCATTTAGCATGTTTGAACCAAGAAATTGTAAAAAGGAGAATAGACGTTTCCTAGAGATAGAGGAATTTTAGCCCACCATGTTTTTGAATATAGGTAAACGAATCTAAGTTATATACAAAGTCCAATTCAACTATAAATATTCCACTCTAATTGTTTATGGAAAAATCAATACTTGATGACTAAGTGTAATTTCCTAGGTTTGAAAGGACATGACCAACAAGATTGTTAAAATAAATGTCCATTACTTAGAGAGGTGCATTTTCTAAAAGAAGTTCAATACTTCAACTCATAACACTAATGAATAAGGAGAGATATTCTAACTTGACTAGATGGCCCAATTCTCTTGGTCTAGTTTTTTTTTAATATTTTTTGAAAGAATGATTGGTTAAATGTGTGTACAATTGCAAAATATTTTGTAGTATAGACCCTGTTGAGATAAAGTGTTTGGAGCACTTTCCAAATTATTGTGGAATTCTTCCTATCAAACATCTTTCTCAAAGCTGCAAATTTCACAATAAGGAGAGTCTACCAAGAGATGGAGAGATACTACCTTCTAACTGTAATCCATAAAGTATTATTACAAAGACTTTTAGTCTGTTTTTTGCAGGAAACAATCTTCCATGATTATAGCTTCTTCCAGGAAAATTGGCATGATGAGTGGGGAACAGAGAGGTGATGAGTGGTGAAAGAAGTCTTTGGGAATTTGATAGTTGCACCGATGATCTTTTCGCTTTCACATGACATGGTATTGAGGGGAAGATATGTCATGGTTTTTCAAAATCATTGTCGTGGTAATTGCTTTCTCTAGTGGGTTGTTCTATAAAGATCCGGAGTTGAGTTCATTTATGTTCACTTCTTCTCCTTCTTTATGTTGTTGCCTTTCATCAAGTAATTACCAAATTAAGTAATTACTACTTCTTTTCCTTTGAAATGTTGTTTCAAACTGGATTCAATTGATCTTTAATTTAATATAGTCCATAGTTTAGCTTCTACTATGAAACCAATCAACATATTGTGTCCTTACAAAATTCACATTGTGATTATTATGTTGACTTTCATCATAATTCCAATTCAAATTCAATATTGTTTATAGTTTAGCTTCTACTATGAAACCAATCAACATATTGCATCCTTACAAAATTCACATTGTGATTACTATGTTGACTTTCATCATAATTCCAGATCATAATTCCAATTCCAATTCAATATTTTTTATAGTTTAGCTTCTACTATGAAA
Organism: Pinus taeda; assembly: GCA_000404065.3. Classification (NCBI taxonomy): domain Eukaryota; kingdom Viridiplantae; phylum Streptophyta; class Pinopsida; order Pinales; family Pinaceae; genus Pinus; species Pinus taeda. The sequence goes on from APFE031134042.1 coordinate 11,001, forward strand.
CCAATCAACATATTTCATCCTTACAAAATTCACATTGTGATTATTATGTTGACTTTCATCATAATTCCAATTCAAATTCAACTACCCGGTAGAGCGAATAGACAAGAACAGGTCCCAAACAGAAATTAATGCAACAATGAACAAGGCGCACGGTACTCACGGTAAACAAACCCTAAATCCCACCATAACCTTTCGAACAGGTACTCATATACGCCCAACACATCATTGCATGCAGGGGTTATGTGTCCTTACAAAATTCACATTGTGATAGCGGTTACAAAAATTAATTCATGCCACCCCTATGTTTGATGGCCTCCATTTCTTGCATTGCCCAGAATTGTTGAGTCTCCTGCCTGACACAAGTATGGTGGACTACCCAAGATTGGTTGATTAGGATGTGCTTGAATGTTACCATATGCTTGACTCCAATTTGCTCCTTGTAGCCATGGAGGGACTAAGTAACCCAAGTGTCCACTTGTGTTACTAACCCCAGAACTAGGTGCAGGTGTCATATAAACACAATTAGGATTTAAACCTACACTGTTAGGGGTATATGAGGTGGGCAGAACCCCTGGCTGATAGCGGGGGACTTGGATGTTAATTAGCTCTTGGTATGATGGTGTGTGCTCTACAATGTGGTCCAACGTATTGGACATCATCCTATTTGCCTCAAACTGGCTTGGAGCATAGACTTCCCTGCTTGTGACCCCTCCTCCTCTTTCCAACACTTCTTGAACCTTTCTTGCCTCCCTCTCTTACCTTGCCAATTTTTTTGGTGTTCCTTATCTTCCCTTTCTTTTTGTCTTTCCATCCTTTCCTTTGTTCGAGCTTCTAGTGTTGAAATCCTTGCAGATGTCTTGTCCTTGGCCAAATCCTTCTTTCTCTTTTTAGTTCCCTAAATTTCATTTTTTTTGCATTCAAACTCAAACAATAAATTCATATAATCTTCATATGTGAGCAACTATGAACTCCTCCCCAAATGAAGACAATCTGCAATTGAGTGCCTTGATGAGGCCTTCACTCTTTATACTGGTAGCTTTAGGAATGCACCAACTAATCTGTGATTTTCCCCAAACCCCCTAAGATTTGACACTTGGCTTTTAGCCTCCGGTACAACTAATTGTCCCCCATTATCTTCTTTAGTTACCTCATGTTGAGTAGGCTCCTCTTCTAGTGAATCATTGTCCACAAAATAATTAGCAAGTTCGGTTTTCAACTCTGATGGTTGTGAAGGCATGTCCATGCTTTCCTCATTGGTGGTAGACACATTATGTGGGTTGATATTCATCATGGCCTTTGCCAACCATGATTGTGGGCTTACCTGGGTTGGCATGCTCAATTGTTCATTGTTTAATCTTGTTGCATTATCATTTGAAATCAAGTTTGCATTTTCATTTGCTTCATCAACTATCTCATATGGAATATCACATGCAGAATTGGCATGTGGTTCAATAAGTGTGACAACCTCCATGACATTGACAGTTGGTTCATGATTGAACTGTGTCTCATTCACATGTTCATCATCATCACCACAAAAGTGCCCTCATAAAGGGACATTATACCTTCAGTACTAGAAACATCTTCTTGGGCATCAACATTGTCTTGTAAGTTCTATGATTCTTGACGTTCCACATAAAATGCTTGGCTACAACAAGTGTCATGCATGAGAGCATCAATATTAAGTGGCATATACCAGTCCTCATAAATCTAGCCTTGATATTAGAAGGTGTGAGAGCCCTTTTTAATGCTTTAATTGCAAGCTCAGCTAGCTCAAACCTCTTTACTTCCACCCCCGAATTCTTTGCCATCCATGAAGCTCAATCGGTCCTAAAACAATTCTTGAAAGGCCCAAACACGCTGACATCAAGGGGTTGCAATATGTGAGTGGTATGAGCCAACAATGTTAACAAGTAAATGCCAAAATTGTTCGCCTCCTCAATTTTTTGCAAAGCCATGTGGCTTCCATGGCCATCTAAAGTTAGTAGGTGTCTGTTTTCAGGTGAGACACCACGTGGTATAGATGCAGCAAAATGACAAAGCCAATTCAGGAATAGTTCCTTTGTCATCCATGCATGGGGATGTGCTGCCATGCATGCACCTAGTTCATAGTTCTGTATATAGTTTTTTAGTTTTGTTTTACCTTTGAATAGGTAAAATCCTAGGATTGAAGAACCAATTGCATTGACACAAGAAAGTATAGTGATCCACTCCCTGCTCTTAGGAAAAATCTTAGCCACATTTCTGCTCCCTCTTTTGGAAATTACCCACATACCACAATTCCTTCCTGACTGTAAGCTTGTTTCACCATAGTTCCATATATGGTATGGGGCATATGGATGTTTCTCATATGCATCGGAAAGAGTGTAATAGAACTTGGACACAATTGCAGGGCATAGATTTAAAGCCCTGCCGCTGTCAAGGCCCTCAATTGTATGTAGCACAAGGTCTGGATGCCTTTTTTTAAATCCACTCCACCATGATTTACCAAGAAACCCATCTTTGAAGGGGTTTGGCCTCCCCTGATAGATTTGAGTTACTGTGGATTTAAGTTATATAATCTCTAACCCATGTCCAAATTGGGTCATCTCCTTACACCACTCAACCACCTCGGCCTCCTCCTCTTCAATCATAACTGTAACAGGCCCTCTACACTTCGTATTAGTCAACCCATTTATCCAATAATGTATGTTAGAGGCAGCAATACCATGTTTTTTTGCATAGGCACAGATTGAATGTCCAATAAACTCGATGTCATCAATTTCAGCTAGCATGTCTTTCTTTGTCCAGCCTGTAGAAATTCTCACTATAGATCACTTGATAATGCAATATACTAAAGAAAAATACTTGATCTACTTCTACAAACAAAGTTGCGGAGGCTTAATCGATTTTGAGCAAGATCAAATAGAACACATATAACAGAGAAGAAGAAATCATACACAATGAAACATAGAAGAATACTCTGGGGAAAGGCTCAGCTAAAAACCCCGCTATCTGTATTATCATACAAGTGGAAATATATCAGGATTACACAATGCTTTAGCTCACAAGCTATCCAGCTCTCATTATAATCCCTCTACTACTCATAGACAGTCAAAGGCTTCTCATAAACCTTCTCCTCTGCCCTCCAAGCCTCCTATTTTCTTGCGCAGTTTCTCCTGGGTCCTCCAGTTGCAACCTATGTGATTCTCACCTCACACACAACACTAACCTCTGAACTAACTGTGCAATCCTGAAGGAGATGATATCCTTCAACATGGAAGAGTTTCCTATATAGGAAAATCCCTCCAACTAATAGTACATTGTCCCTTCCTCTGATCTCAACTAGGTCTTTGACTGAACGGACATGCATGAGTTATTTATGAGAGAATATTTAGTTATCTGCAGAGCAATAATTACATGCATGCAAGAATTAACTAACTGAACTCACAATTAATTCCACAAACTATTTGAACTAATCTAACCGGACTTAACTCAGTTAACTGAGCTAACTAATTACAACTCATCCTTATCTTTTTAACTAAGGGATAAATTCCTCAATCAATGGAGAAACTATTGCATGTCTTCACATAGACTTCATGTTTGATTTTCTCCAACTAATTAACTCAAGATGAATTAATTAATTATTAATCAAACAACTGATAAGAATGAATTCGAATTTTACTTCTCAATTTTAGTTCAGGGACTAACTAAAATTGGAATCCATCCTGAAATGTTATTTATAACAATGTTATTTTTAGCATTTCTTTTTGCCATTTTCAACACTCCCTCTCAACAAGAAAGGCATTCAACTCGAACCCAATCCTGATCCTTTGGAATGTTCTACATGCAACACTTCTCCCAAGTGTTATTGCTCCAACAACTCTAGAAACAAAAAAAAACTCCCAACTGACCTCTCTGTTGGGCTAGAAACATCTTCTGATGCTGAAGCTCCATTTGCCGCTAACAAGTGCTCCCTCTCTGACCTCTGAGCTGCTGCAACACTCCATGCATCTTTCACCATTGCACACCTCTCTGTGCCATCCTGCACTGGTGCAACACTCCTGTGCCTCTCGCATTGTTGTAGCTTGCTAGCTCTACATAGTCTTGGGATTTCTGCACTGTAGCTCTCTTTGTCACTGCATCTGCATCTGTCTCTACCCACTTAGCCAGTCTTGCTACTCCTCATCAAGGCTCCCGTAGCAAGGTATAATCAAAGAGGTTGGGTACCTCAATGATCTTGCCCCTATTCTAGCCTTCTTGGGACTGTCACTCCACATCGCCCCACCTTCTACCTAGAGGTATGGATGCATGTGATCCCTCTGCCCACTTGGCTCAAAATTTCCCCCTACTAGACGTCTCTGCATGAGTAGATGCCTCCACTCAATCTCCTCTCGACATATCCAATTGTGGTTGCTCCACAACCTCTTGAAGCTACTTCACCAATCCTGGCTCCTCCACAATTGTCTGAGACTTCTCCTATGGTTGCATGTTGAGAGGTAATGTACTCTCCCTCTCAACCACCAAGTCTCCAACAGTTGCCTTGCTCCTCAAGGCTTTGCACACATCTTGATCATGTACAGACATGGACAATGAGGTATAAGGGAGCCTCGCTTCACTTGCACAAGATGATGAAGCTGCAGGTAGAGTTGGAAAAATCACGCATCCAAAGTATGATCTGGAACTATGAAGAACTCTCACCACTCATCACTAGTCTTGAGGCTTGGTACGCACGGTTGTTCAAGACTTTTGATGTTGTGGTGAGAAATTATGGCACCCTGTCGATTGCTACGCTGACCGAGGCCAAGGAGACGAACCAAGTTAGATTGGAGCTCGACATGTATTTGATCAGTTGATTCTCATGGCCACGAGCACAGATCTATAAGTTAGCACAGAAAATAAGCAAATGTACATCGTCAGTCCATCCTTGCCTAGGACTAAGTTGTGCATGTTACAGGATAAGTTGGACAAAGGTTCCAAATTAGTATACTCAAAAGTAATGGAGGCAAGAGTTCATTTCCAAGAAGACATCATCAAAGAGTATGCAGACACCATTGCGCACTATCAAGCACGGCATCAGTTCATCACTGAGGATCACAGATAGGATGTTGATGAGCTAGTATTTCTACAACCATTCAAGTCTTAGTGTTGTCTTGTGTGGCTGAATCAAGCCTATTTTTGTCCCACATGGGTATTGTGGAAAATGTATTATTATTGAAAACATGATGTAAAGTGAAGTTCCAAGTGTCATTAATGGAATGCAACCAGTCATATGTAATGTAAATATTTATGTAATGAAGTTGAAGGGTTTTGAGGGTAGTACAAGATTCACAAAGGGGAATGTCAAGGGTCACCCCACCCTTTGTTATAAACAGAACCTCATAACTCATAGAATGGGTGAGAGCCAATATTTTGTTAGGCATTTCTTAGAGAGGCTTGGAGAGTATTGTAATGAGCCTTGGAGAGTATTTGTGTATGAACTATTTTGTATATGATTGTATGAATCTTATTAAATTCATGTTGTTGGTTTAACCCATGAATTTGGATTGTCGACTATTCTGCTTTCCAGGTTGTGATGTCATTCAACTTGTGTGTTCCTTTCAAGTTGCGTACTATTAATGCCTTCAAAGGGATACACTTATTTTCCCCCTTCGTGTGTTAGAACCTCCCTATTCATCTCTCTTGACTCATTTCAAGGTCACACACTTACATTTGACAAAGATAACATGCTTACCTTTGTGCTCTATCGCATTCAAGGCATAGATTTACTACCCATTACTGGGACTCCTACTCCATAGAGGACTTGTAAAACTACCAACACTTTTACAACTACCAACACTTGGTTATATGTTGTCCTCTCTCTTTATGAAGAGTTTGTTTTCTTTAGTCGATGATACCCTAATGGAAAATATGTTCTATTCAGGGTGAATCTTGGTGAAAACACAGCGCTTACACTTTTACCGCCTACTCTAATTGATTCTTTTGGGTTAACCCTTGTCAACTCAGTCAAGTAGAGTAAGGTGAGGGGTGGAATCTTAACGAGTTTGTCAGAGATATATATAAAATACTTCTATGAAGGGACAAGCTCTTATGCTCTCAATAAGTCAGGATCCCTCTTCTGCCTCCGAAATAAATAAGTGCTTATGCACAGTTTTTTGAAAAATGAAAAAAATGAAAAATGAAAAAATAAATAAGGTGAAATAAAAGAAAGGCTTCCTTCACAGAGAAGTGATGAAATTAACTTCATCGGGGTACTGACCAGGCTTGTTGGCAGCACAGCGATGCATGTGTTCCTACGTGACTCCACTAGGGTATTGTCCAGGCTTGCTGGAAACGGAACAACATCATAGATGAAACTAAGACTCTTACATCTATATTACTTATGCACCAATATACCCCTCATCCCCATTGAAACAACTCATTTGAATTGGTTTGGTAGGTGTGTTGACCGATCAAGAGAATGGTAGGGGTTATATATTTAACTAAGGCTAAGTGTTGAATCCTTGAAGATCAGTGAATTGAACAATACTTCTGGTGGAGTTAGACTCGCTTTTCATGAACAAGGTCCATATAGAGAGCTGGAGTTCTACCAGTGTGTTGTCAATGTTGTAGTGGCTACAACCACCCTCCAAAATTTTCCCTTCACTTCATTTTGGAGTCTCCCTCCTCGAAATCATAACAACTATCCTGCACTTATTAGATACTTCTATTTATTTGATTTTATCTATCTCTTAACAACTTGTGTCCACTCACTTGTCCTGTTGGTCAACCACAAGATGACCCAACACTTGGTTCACAACAGTTCTTTGTGATATCGGGAAAGACTGCACAATCCTGGAGGGTTGTCTGTCTTTCCCTCATGAATTGTGCATAGCAACTTCCCTGCACTCAAAAATTGCACTGAGAAATCCAACAAGCCTTGCTATGGAAAATGCACAGAGCGGGCCAGTCGACACTTCTCTCCAGAAATGTGCAAAGTAGGCCAACTGGCACTACTCTCCAGAAATGCACAGAGTAGGCCAACAACACATCTCTGGAAAATTGCGCAGAGCTGGCCAACCAGCTAGGGCCACTCAGCCTAGAAACAACGCAAAAGCTTTTCCTCACTTCTTGTCTATAGCATGTGCCAATAGGTTTCCTAGTTCCCTCTAGAATTAGAACATCTTTCCTTGCATATCAAGAATCTTTTCCCGAAAAGAAACAAGAAAAAAGTGAAAATGCATCCCTAGATTTTAGGAATCTATTTTTAACAATGGTAGTTACATGCAAATTTGATTTTAGAAACTTCCGCCAGAGTGTCACTTTTTCCTAGATTTGTGGCATGTGCATCATAAAACCTAAGTTCACTAAATCTATTTAAATGATGCCTCAGAGATCATTCTTCACATTCGATCTTGGAGCACTGACATTCCCAAGGCATCTAGGAACCTTCGACATAGTTGGTGCAATTTTTCTGAGTAAGTTTTGATTTTCATTTCTTTTGTCACTTTTTTTATCACTTTTTATTTCTTGACTTGTATGAGTTTTGTTTCCCTTGTTTAATTGAACGACTATTGGCATTTTAATGTGTTTTAACTTATGGAAGTGTTGTTTCTAGTTTTGCATTACCTTTCCTTAGTGTCACATGTATAACACTATTTTTTCACTAACAGTTGTCATTGCGGAAACTCTCTTCATGATCTTAATGGTTTTTCCATTTGACTTATTTCTACATTTTCTGGAATTGCATGCATGTTTATTCACTTAGTTTTTCACTAGCTTTGAACACACATTTAGTCCTTCATGCTTTTAGGATGCCATTGGGTAGATTCAGGATGTCTTGGCCCAGATCTTGTTTCTCCCAGCATGCTCTGCGCATTCCTAGCAGTCAAGACTTTGCCTTGCCTCCAGGAATTGTGTAGAGGCTATCCACACTGACTCCCAGCTATTCTCTACGCAATATTGGGAGGCAATACCCCTATCCTACCCACTATAAATGTGTAATGTGCAATTCTACCCAACAACCTAGCCTAACAAATCTGCGCATTGCACAGTTTTAGTCATCAGTCAGCCTCACTGGACTGCACATTGTGTAGTTCCAGTCAGCAGTGAGCCTCATTAGCAGCTAAGACTGCGCAATGCGTAGTTCCAGCTAATAGTCTCCCAGCCTCCCTGAGTCAATGCTACACAATCTTGCCTAGTAGACATCAGTTTGTTGTCCAATTGATTCTCGAGTTGCTTTAATTTTTTAGCTGACATCATTTTCGTGAGTGTCTTCTCTCTCTCCAGGTACCACAAGTATTTGAGCAACTTCTCAGTAGTACAGGTTTCATGGCCTTCAAGAGAGTTGGATCAAAAGACACAATTGAAAGAAATACTGAAGATGTGGTTGAGTAGGGGTCTATGAACTTACCCATGTACAAAGACACACATGTTCATTGAGAAAGACATCAACATCAAATGGCAAGACATCAACACTATTTTTGTAGGTAGCTTTGAGGAGAATCTGGAGGACTAACAAGTCTATGTCAATATCCATAAGCCAGGATTATACAAGGTTGCATGCAGGTATCCCACCTTCCCGTGTACAGACGTGATCCACTAGATTGTCTCACACACTAATCCTGAGATGATGATATTGAGGATTGTCAATGCAATATAGCTCGCTTCCTTCAGGATAGAAGACTATCAGCAAATGTTCCATTTCCACAGCCGGTGAAGAGGATGGATGCACCATTCTACACTCCCAATAGCAGCGCAAACACAAGAGACATCTTGAATCATTGGGTAAGGGAGCCATCAAAGTTCAGGATGATATCCAACTATACATACAAGACAAAGACACTCAGGAAGGCATACCAATTCTTGGTAATCTTTGTATACTGCGTGTATGGCTAAGGGAGTACAGAGACCTTACCGAGGATTTGGGTTGCTATGTTGGATCAGCTAGCAAGAGAAGGAAAACCTTTTAGCTGGTCCAACATGTTGGATCTCCAGTTGAAAGTGCATGTATCTAATGCTCGAAATCTGCCCAAGGATCAAAAAGCAAGACCCTTCATGTCCTCCTACCTTCTCGATGCAATCTATGCCAATCAACATTTTCCTGGCATGGATTGGGCATGGACACCTTCAAAGAATGATGTGAATGTATATTGCAAGTTGCTCTCAGATTGCAGCTACCAAGGAGTCATGACTAGACTTTTTGACCACTTCATTGCCCCTTTGTACACGATGATCTTTGAACAAGATCCACCTTGCATGTCCTAGGCAGCAATGGATGCATTTCTAAACATTTCATATTGGTACACCTCACTTGATGGAACCTTCATCAAGATGTAAAACATGGAGAAGGCTCATGCAGGAGGTTGTATACCACATCTCGACAGGGTTATCAGCTAGACTTCACAGGAAGAGGAAGGCATGATGGCATATGCTTCCTTTGCAAATTGGGTTGTACGTGATTTAGAGTTTGAAAGAAGAGGATGTCGAGGTCGGGGACTTCAAGAAGTTTAAGTTCGGCACCAAGAGTTTCAATCCCTACGATCCACATGGATTATGTAGGGACCACTATGCGAGAGTGTAATATTCCTAGATCCATGGGGCGTGACATTGGCCAGAGGAAGACCCATGGAGATATTGTTATAACACCTCTAGGCTCAATGAACTGATTAGCATGGCAGTAGAGTGGCTAGTAGCACTCAAGGTAGCAGCACCACAGGGAGCAGCAACAACAACAACAACAAGAAACAAACCTATCCAAGACAAAGGCAAGAGGAAGATTGCCAAAAGCACAGAGATAGAGAAAAGCTACAAGTTTAAGGAAGACCCACTTGTGGAAAGAGTAGCTTTGGAGATAGATGAAAAGAGGTGATAGTGTGATAGGAGAGTAGTGCAAAGAAACAGGGAGAATAAAAGATTGGAAGAAGTAGAGAGGAAGTTACCGGAAGTAGAGGAGAATCTCAAAGAAGAACATGAGTTGCGCAGAAGAGAGAAGGAAGCATAGCATGAACATGAATAGGAACAGGAACAAGAACAAGAGGAAATGAAAGGTGCATAGACAACGCAAACCACGCTGATACAGGTTGAAGACTCTGAACCAACAATAGATGAGGAACAGGGTGAGCAGTTGTAGGAACATGAACTTTCTCCACGGGATGAACCGATAGTAGAACATATGGACATGGAGATGGAGCATTCGAAACAGGATTAGGACACTGAACTCATGCCAAAAGCAACCAAGGTCACTCCACCAACTTCATCATCTCCAATAGCAGAGTAAGTCCCAAGTGAACAAGGGGATACCATTCTCCTTAAGGATAACCCGAGAACAGATGTGTACAACATAGCCTTTGATAAGTCACAACACAGAGTTGTACAATCATGTAGAACACACACCCTAGATGAGCATGCATCACCTGTGCACTTTGAAGAATAGGTGATTTTGTTAGATGTACGAAGACATGTAGCTGCCTTAGCTGATGGTACAAAGGCATATGCCAAAGCCAGAAGCTTGAGTGTGAAGTTCTTGATAGTAGAAAACTAGTGCATGGCTAAGAAGTTGCAAGCATCAAGGTAGAGAGAGGAACAATCGATAGGATCTGCCAGAGAAGAGATAAACAAAGTGATACTTGTTGAAGTATTGGCTCTTGAGATAGTCATGCGGAGACTGTATGACAGGTTCATCATATGCACAAGGAATTTTTCCATATACATGGTCATTAGCAGTGTTGCACCAAGATAGTGCGAAAAATCATAGATATACATGTCGTTGTTGATCATGTACAAACATGGACAATGAGGTATAAGGGAGCCCCGATTCAATTGCATAAAATGATGAAGCCGTAGGTAGAGTTGGGAAAAGCACACATCTGGAGTCTGATCCAGAGCTATGAAGAACTCTCACCGCTCAGCACCAGTGTTGAGGCTTCGTATGCACAGTTGTTCAGGAGTTTGTATGTCATGGTGAGAAAGTATGGAACCCCGTTGATTAGTACGTTGATTGAGGCCAAAGAGAAGAACCAAGTTAGGCTGGACCTCGATGCGTACTTTGATCAATTGATGCTCATGGCCACCAGCGTAGAGTTGCAAGTTAGCATAAATAACATGTGGATGTACATTGTCGGTCCAACCTTGCTCACGACTAAGATGTGCATGTTGCAGGATGAGTTGGACAGAGGTTCCAAATCACTATACCTAGAAGCAATGGAGGCAAGATTTCATTTCCTGGAAGACATCATCAAAGAGTTTGTAGACACCATTGCGCACTATCAAGCATGGCATTAGTTTGTCATTGAGGATCATGGTGAGGATGTTGATGAGCTAGTCTTTCTATAGCCATCTGAGTCTTAGTGTTGTCTTGTTTGGTTGACTCAAGCCTATTTTTGTCCCACCTGGGTACATGTGGAAAATGAATTATTATTATAAACATGATATAACGTGAAGTTCCGAGTGTCATTGGAGGAATGCAAACAATCATATGTAATGTAAAGAGTTATGTAATGAAGTTGAAGAGTCATGAGGGTAGTCCAAGAGTCACAAAGGGGAATGTCAAGGGTCACCCCACCCATTGTTATAAATAGAACCTCATAACTCATAGAAGGGGCTTTTTAGAGCCAAGCTTTTGGTAGGAATTTCTTAGAGAGGGCTTGGAGAGTACTCTGATGAGCCTTGGCTTCTCCATAGTGCAGAGCGAGTACATCTCTTTGGAGAAGCAAGCGGTGCTGACTGTAACGTCCCACTATTCGGGTTAGTGGCTATCATGGTTGTATGGATGGATGGAACATTCCCTTTATATAATATAACAAAGCTAACACATATTCATGAATATGTTTTTATTGTAGTTTGAATATTCTGGTTACTTTAGCAATGTATGTTTTTTAACTTACACATTTGTGTATGAGCTATTTCATATATGATTGTATGAATCTTGTTGAAATCATGTTGTTGGTTCAACCCATCACTTTGGATTGTTGACTATTTTTTATTTCTAGCTTGTCATGTCATTCATCTCGTGTGTTCCTTTCAGGCTGTGTACTATTACAAGCTTCTAAAGAATACACTTCTTTCCCCCTTTGTGTGTTAGAACCTCCCCATGCATCTCTCTTGACTCACTGCAAGGTCACACACTTGCATCTGACAAAGATATCACGCTTACCTCTGCGTTCTATCGCAGTCAAGGCATAGCTTTACTACCCACTTCTAGGACTCCTACTCCAAACAATCTGAGGTCTAGTTGGGACTTCTTACTAGGGAGATCCCCCGACATGTTGGTGGGTCTAGCACCATCAACAAACCCACACTTAAAACTCGTAATGATTGAAAATATGCATAATGTTTAAGAAGCTGGCCTATTAATTTATTTTTCCTTAAATATAGTGCTAGAAGTTTGGTGCAATTGGCCAAAGACGATGAAACATTCCCAGAAAAACTGTTGGAATGAGAAAAGGAAACCCGTAAGAAAATTGGAAACACTATGTCTAGGGGTCAACTAAGTTTGTTCGTGGACACCTTGAAGCACTCTAAACATGTATAGTTCTATAAAGATGTGAGAATCTTCCCATTGAACAAGTTTTTGGATAAATCTAACGTTGAAAGATAGAAACATTTTCCAATATCCTCAGGGATTGTTCCACTAAGCTTGTTGTCGAACAACAATAAATCCAACATCATTATGCAATTCCCCTTTATATGCGGGAATCCTTCCACTCAAGTCGTTGGATGATAAATTGAGCTCTGTTAAGTTCTATAGCATGCCCAATTCCATGGAAATTCTTCCACTCAAGTTGTTGTAAGATAGACCGAGTGTCTCTAAATTTTGCAGAGAGCCAAAATCCACTAGAATTCTTCCACTCAATGTTATAGACATTTTTGGGCACTGCAACCCCAATCACACATGTCCATAAACCAAGGGCTTCTAAGTCCCTAAAAGTGTTGCTTCACACCCTAAAAGAACAAGGTCAACTAATTACATCTTCTCCCAGAAGCTCTCCATGAAAAACTGCTCAGCACTGGTCAAAACTGGACCATATAGGTTGCTCAGTGCTAAGGGTGCGATGCATCCCACCTGCTCAGTGTAAAGGGTGCAATGAGTGAGAGTGGACAAATAGCAGAGACGGTTTGCAAGGTGGATACTCAGGGAATCTTCTAGAAACTTCTCCAATGACACTTGCCTCTCTGAATTCACCCAGGGATGAGTAAGAGATCATGGATCTCCAAGTGGAACTAGGAACTATAAGAGAGAGGACACTAATCAAAAACCCAGCAGCTGACTCACCCCCCTGCAAACATCTATATATGGATCCCTCATCACAGAGATCCAGAGGCTGGAATCTTGTATTTTGTAAGGAAGTGCTATTGGTTTCTTGGTGAAAATCATAGTGTTGGGTGATTTAAACTTTTCATGAGGTGAAGAAGGGCTTTCATGCTAAGAGGATGATGCTGGGTTAGAACAATTGGTTGTAATCCTCTTTTCTATTCTTGATATTAATAAAGCTATTCACGTTTTCCTCCACATTCTTGTATGTTTGATGATATATGCATTTGTTTGGTCAATATATATCTGGTCCTATATTGTTTATGATTGTAGATCTCTGTTCTTGGATAGTGTTATGCTGCTTTGATCCCACAGGTGCTCTTTGAAGCTGGGTAGATGAAGGAGGAGCGGAAAATATTTGTCAGAAGGGAGAGGAACCAAGCAAGGAACCAGGCGCAAGATTTAGGTTGGTGTCCTTTGTTCCCCTCTTATCTACTTCTCATAAAGGAAAGAAAAAGTAGTTTTAGTTTGTTTGTTTCTAAGATAGCTACCAGTCTTAGTGGGACTAGCAGCTCTGAGTGGACACTAGATTTCCCGATAACAAAATGGCAACTCCACTGGGGAGTGAATAGCTTGTTTGCTTCTCTATATTTTTTTTTTTCTATAAACTTACAGACGGAGCCTGAAGTCAAGCCAGCTAGCCTTCGAATTGCGTTTTCTATGCAAATGCAAAGTAGATCAATGCTGCTTCATTCTATCTCTGGGTTTTGTTTATAAACTGAACAATCGATTTGCAAACATTCTAATTGACCTGGTGGTGGCTCTAGTAACCTCTTTAGATCAACCCCTGTGATTTATATTTACTGAACATCACTTGCTCGGCTTAAATCCCTGAACTGAGCTGCCAACTGTGACCAAAGACCAAGTAAAAGTCTCGCACTGTACCATCACTCCCTCTCTTCAAGGAAGTCTGTATGCATCGCATCTCCTATGTGCAGTAGGTGGGATGCATACTGGATTCCCTGTGTAACAGGTGTGATGGTTAGAAAAGGCTAAGTTTGCCTTCAAATTTTTGGGTTTTCTTCACTCTCTTCAGCGCTATTAAGGAGTTTTGTTGTCTGTGATCAGTATACCACTGTGGAAACCCTCTTCCTTTCCATCATTCTGCCTCCATTGTGCAAAGAACTGTGAGTGTTTTTGTGTATTGTGTGCCATTTGCAGTTCTCTTTTACAAAGAAGTAACGTAATCGAATTATCGTTCCTTGATCTGAAAGTGTCGTAAGTGTCGTTTTCAGTCATAGAAGAGAACCATATTGTTCTTGATGGTCAATTATAAAATTACTCTTGTATTTGATTTGAATTAGTAGTTTTTCAAGTGTCGAAAGCAATTTTCAATTCGAAATCACAAAGTGTCGTCATTATCTTCCTTTTGTTTTGAAGAGAAATTTGTTAGTATTGTCGCTTTGAAAAGCATTCAGATTTGTGCTTAGCTTTATTTTTTCCATTCACAAATTAAGAAAGCGAAAAACAAATACATGCATGTGAATTTGCATTTAGACTTCTTGCTGGTTTGATTTAGGACAGTGCATCTAGTGTGTGCTTGGTGCTCTATGTTGAAAGAATCTCAGTCCTCTTTCCTTAGTAGCTAGGATTTTCATTGCAAAAATAAGATTAAACGATTGTTTATCATCTTAGATTGCATTTTAGGAATTATACATATACATCACGCAGTGAACCTGAAAGGAAAATTTCTTAAGCAAGATCAACTGTAAAATAAATTTAATGAACATAAAAACGCTTTGGAACCTAACGCACAACATTTAGAAGTCTAGGCTAGAGACGTATTCTGACGTCATAAAGCCTGGTAACTATCGCTTTCATTGTTGGTTGGGTGATCCCTCCTCTTTGAGACGACAAGTGCCAGTACAGACTTGTGCTCCCACATACCATCGAGTATATATTGGGAGACCATAATAGGCTATATCCTTTATTCTTAGGAAGTCGTGTCTGCTGCCCTATCGATCGCCATGCAATGAACACACACATTCGGGAATATTGACTGCCATATCGTAAAAAGTATTCTGCAGTTTTGTGATTGGTTTGGTAATCCCTCTGTTTAGATTTCTAGAGTAGTCTCTTTCATTCCTTTTCAGACTCCTTAAACTAAAAGGTCCATCTGAGCACTTGTCACTTCAAGCTCATTAAAAATCGAAGGCGACTAGAGTCATCTTTTGTTTTTTCTCGACTCTTAAAAATTGAAAAAACAAGCTGTGTCAAAGTGTCTAAAATTTATTTTAATCAGAATAACATCACTATTCCCATGTTGGTCTTAGGTTGAGAAAAATGGAGTCCACCAACCAAGGATTTCCCCTTGGAGGAAATCCTAGTCCTTTCTCTTCTTGGGGAGATGTTGGTGCGCCGCATATGGCCACATTGTCACTGCCAGGATTGACGATTGGCTTGCCCATATGGCTCTTCTCGACCTCTGTCGTTCAGAACACCACGATTCCTGAACAATCAAGTCAGCAACTAGATGATGCTAGAGTTACCCCCCAACCTTCTACTTCATACATTTCTCCCTCTCCTCCTTCCTCTTCGCTTGATGAAGCTGGTAAAGCCAAAAATCAAGTAACTAAGAAGGAGAAGTAGGGGAAAGAGAAGAAGGAAAAGAAGAATAAGGAGCCAAAGGCGAAAAGGGGCAACCATGCATCGTCTAGAAACAATCCACACACTACACCGTCTAAGCCTAAATCTCCATGTGTCATTTGCAAAGGAGACCACTATCATTGAGATTGTCCTTGCATCCCTCGGATCTGAAGGGACTGGTCTCCTCATTTGCACAATCTGGTGTCGTCAACCTCTAAAGATCATGTTGAAAGTACACCATCAACTAGTGAAAGTGAAGTATTTGGATAGAAAAGGAAGTGTAAGTTTCCTTGTAAACTGTGTGAAGGTGATCACGCCGTCCACCGTTGTCCCTTCCTAGGCGAAGCTAAAAGAGTTTTGGATAACCGTCCAGCCTCACCGCTATGGCTTCCTCCTAGATACAAGAAACTCTTGCCAAGTCCATCATTAGTTGAAAATCCGACTGACACCCCATTGTGTTCGGTCGAAGCATCCATCGTTGAAGATGAACCCTCTGAATCCATGCCAGATGAAAGTCAAAAGGTCAAGGCGGCCGTCGACCCAGTCTTGCTTTCAGAAGGTCCATCTTTAGATGATGTAGTCACCAAAAGGAATGAGAACGACACCGTTCAAATTCTTTTCGTAAACACAAACTCCGATGAACTTGGGGGCAATCTCCCCATTCATTTACTGCAAGAAGGAAGTTCATTAGAGTGATATCCGACCATCTATTCGGTCCCACCTCCAAGAAACCTAGTCGTTTCCTTCCATTGGAATCTTCTAGGCAGACCCCGTTTACCGGCTAGTGTACCATTCCGAATCATTGCACAAGTTTACAGAATGGTCATGGTCAGTACCATCATAGATGAAGGGGCTTCTATGAGTATCCTTTCCTCGACTGATTGGAAAGCACTTGGTTCACCATCGCTTCTGCCTGAGATGAGAAATCTGACATGCTTCGACAAAGGAATCAGTCAACCGTTAAGGATCCTTCCCAATGTGCCCATAACATTGAGAAGGAAAACCGTCCATATAAACATGATGGTAGTCCAAGGACCTCTAGATTATAATCTACTCCTTGGGTGCGACTATATTTATAGCATGGGAGCCATTGTCTCCTCACTCTTTAGAGTAATGTGTTTTCCACACGAAGGCCGAGTGGTCCAGCTCATAGACCAACTTTCGTTCCCCGGCTCACACATAGCTAATAGTCAAATACCATCCCTAAATGGTCTTTTTACGCAAGGAATGTCTCATCAGTCTCCAGTCCGTCCACCTGAAGAACGCGAGTAATTCAGGAGGACATGACTGAAACCCTGGGGGCATGCACCCTGGCCTGCTCCGGCAGGAAAACTCTAGGTATAGAGTAGGTTTCTGTGAAGGAAAATGACTAGTCTGATACCCATCCGCATAGGAAGTGGGAATTAGACTGGAATAAGATTCCCTCGTCAAGGTTAGGTGGTGGATCCTTTGTCCAAATGTACTAAGCCAGCAAGTGTTTCTATCTACGGTGTGGATGGAAACTGTCTTGCAAATTCGAGAACTTCTATATAGTAGCCTGGAAATCTTTCACTATACCTGGGGGCATGCGAACCTTTTTGCGTGCAAGTGAAGAGCGACCATTTATTTTCTTAGTTTGTAGATTCTCAAACCCTTTAAACTCGTAGGATTGGCTGTTCCTAGCTTGCATGAAGAAAGGATGTGCAGTAAAGCTTTGAAAGGTGCAAGCTCCATAAAAATGGAATCTATAGATGAGACGTCTTTATTATATTATTGGCACGAGCAATTTTTATGTGAAGTTCAAGCTCGTTAAAAATTAAACCTAAGCAATGAGCAAATGTTTCCCGCATAGTTTAAGCTCATTAAAAAATGAACCAATCTCTGGTAAATAACCATTGTGAATGCATTATCATTAGCTTTTGAGCCTTGGTCGTGTTCTCATCATCACCTCCACTCTGTCTGGCCGATCATAAACCTCCATTTGATTGTTTACCCTTTTTGAGGA
>APFE031134042.1:35702-62913 GCA_000404065.3 Pinus taeda
CCTTCCAGCTCGAAAAAACTTCAGATCCTCATGATAAAGCATTTCACCTGACATCAAAATATTAACGACCTCATGCTTTAGGGGGCAACTATTATAGACATTTTTGGGCACTACAACCCCAATCACACATGTCCATAAACCAACGACTTCTAAGTCCCTAAAAGTGTTGCTTCATACCCTAAAAGAACAAGGTTAGTTGAATACATCTTCTCCTAGAAGTTCTCCATGAAAAACTGCTCAGAACTGGTCAAAATTGGACCATACAGGTTGCTCAGTGCTAAGGGTGTGATGCATCCCACTTGCTCAGTGTAAAGGGTGCGATGCATACATAAAGCCCTTCTCAGGGTACGATGAGCGAGAGTGGACAAATGGAAGAGATAGTTTTCAAGGTGGATACTCAGGGAATCTTCCAGAAACTTCTCCAATGACACTTGCCTCTCTGAATTCCCCCAGGGATGAGTAACAGATCATGGATCTCCAAGTGGAACTAAGAACTATCAGAGAGAGGACACTAATCAAAAACCCAGCAGCTAACTCACCCCCTGCAAACATCTATATATGGATCCCTCATAACAGAGATCCAGAGGCTGGAATCTTGTATTTTGTAAGAAAGTGCTATTGGTTTCTTGGTGAAAATCATAGTGTTGGGTGATCTAAGCTTTTCATGAGGTGAAGAAGGGCTTTCATGCTGAGAGGATGATGCTGGTTCAGAACAATTGGTTACAATCCTCTTTGCTATTCTTGATATTAATAAAGCTATTCAAGTTTTCCTCCACATTCTTGTATGTTTGATGATATATGCATTTGTGTGGTCAATGTATATCTCGTCCTATATTGTTTATGATTGTAGATATCTGTTCTTAGATAGTGTTATGTTGCTTTGATCCCACATGTGCTCTTTGACGCTGGGTAGACAAAGGAGGAGCGACAAAGACCTGTTAGAAGGGAGAGGAACCAAGCAAGGAACCAAGCGCACGACTGAGGTTGGTGTCCTTTGTTCCCTCTTATCTACTTCTCATAAAGGAAAGCGAAAGTTGTTTTAGTTTGTTTTTTTCTAAGATAGCTACCAGTCTTAGTGGGACTAGCAGCTCCGAGTGGACACTAGATTTCCCAATAACACTCAAGTTGTTGGAATCTAGATTCAGGTGTTGTAAGTTGTGCAGTGAGCCCAATTCCACTAGAATTCTTCCACTCAAATTGTTGAAATCTAGATACAGGTGTTTTAAGTTGTGTAGTGAGCCCAATTCCATTGGAATTATTCCACTCAAGTTGTTGGAACTTAGAGAAAAAAATCTAAGTTATGTAGCAATCTGAATTCCACTGGAATTCTTCCAGTCAAGTAGTTGTAATCTAAAGATAGTTGCTCTAGGTTTTGCAACAAGTTGAATTCCATGGGAATTATTCTGCTCAAGAAGTTGGAAAAGAAGAAAGAGACATTAGCTAAGTACAATTTCCCAGAGATGGAGGGATGTGACCAATTAACCTATTCTATGAAATGGTCAATCCCTACAAGGATGTACAATTTCTCAGAGAAGTTTGGATACTTCCAGTGAGTAAATTATAGTGTAAATTGAGATATTGGAACTTGACTAGATGACCCAATTCTATTGGTATAGTCCTTGTCAACTTATTATCTAATAGATCCAATATTTGTAGTAAGGAGAGGCTTCCAATTGATGGAAAAATATACTGTTAATATTATTGTTGCTGATATTAATTATTTCCAGTGCTTTAAGCTTCCCAAACTCTGGTACAATTCTTCCTCTCAAATAATTATATGAAATATCTGACATACGCAATAAGGAAAGGTTTCCTAGATTTGGCGAAAGACTACCCTCGAAATATCGCCAAGGAAGTAATATGGAAATCACTCTATTAGTGTTGTTATGGCAAGAAACACCCTCCCAAGAGCATACCTTCACCAAATTCTCAGTTTTCTAGTCCTACAACGATCCTAGTGGATCAAATATGATTTCCCTCTTGAACGAGAGAAGCACCTCCACGTACCTTTTATCCTCCAATGATGTGAGGGTGAGTTCTTTTGAAACAAAATGATGGGGCTATAGAGAATTATGTAATATGGCCATCATTTCGTTCTCATATGTAGATTGATGCATATGTTTGCCATTGAGTTATTGATTGGTAAAAGTCAATGGTCTACCTACCTGCATTAATATTGCACCAATGCCTGTACCTAAAGCATCACATTCAATCACAAATTTTTTGGTGAAGTTTGGTAAGGCCAATATTGGAGTGGAGCACATGACCTGTTGGAGAGCCAGGAAGGCTTACTAAGTTGCGTTAGTCCAGAGAAATAAATTTTTCTTGAGAATATTAGTGAGAGGTCGGGAAATGCATCCATAATTGCATACAAATTTGCGATAGTAGCCTGAGAGACCCAAGAATCCCCAAAAACTCTTCAAGGTTTTTGGTTGGGGCTAATATTGCATTTCCTGAATCTTTTCCGGATCAACCCTCACTTTGTCATGGCCCACAATGTGTCCCAAATAATCTAATTCTTCCATGCCAAAGGAACATTTGGGTAATTTAACAAATAATTTGTGATCTAGAGAGATTGTAATATTTGGTCAAGATGTTGAAGTTGTTTGTCCCATCTTATGTTGTAGATGAGAATGTCACTGAAAAAGACCAGGATGAATTTTCGAAGATATGGTTTCAGAAGGTGGTTCATGAGGCTCTGAAAAGTGGATGGGGCATTACAAAGACCAAATGGCATGACCAAGAATTCATAATGGCCTTCATGATTTCGGAAGGTTGTTTTGGGAATGTCAACGTCCTTCATGCATATTTGGTGATAGCCAAAGTAAAGATCCATCTTGGTAAAATGTAGTTCATCAAGCAGATCATCAACTACTAGAAAAGGAAAGTTTTCCTTGATAGTGAGCTTATTAAGGGACCTAAAGTCAGGACACATGCACCATTCTTCGTTTTTCTTTAGAACCATGACCAGTAGAGATGAAAAAGGCTTGGTATGGGGACAAATAACACCATCTTTGAGGAGTTCCTTGATTATTTTTTCGATTTCATTCTTTTGTGTAAAAGAATATCAATATGGGAAGACATTTGGTAGCTTGGCACCTAGGAGCAAAGGGATGTTATGATCATGTTCATCCCTAGAGGGTAGGATCTCCTTAGGTTATTCAAAGTCCCACTAGTGGTGATCCAATACCTATTGCATATAAGGTTGAATATGAGGAGGAGTGGATTCAATGGCCTAGATGGCATTAAATTGGGCTACTATCCCATGATGGACCTTTTTTCAAAACTTCTCCATTCGATGCGAGTTGATGGTATTAGGAGAACCTTCCTGGAGTCCCCTTACTATATGAGTGTGGTTGTTCTATTTAAAGCTCATATATAACTCTTGGAAATACATTGTGATAGGGCCCAATTTATGGAGCCATTCAATACCAAGGGCAATGTCGCAACCACCCATTTCAATGGTAAACATGTGGGTTTTGAGGTGATAATACCCCATTTGAAGCTTAATATTTTCACAACATCCTTCACATTTCATCGTTCCGCCATCAACGATAAGGACACGGAAAATAGATACTACCTGTATAGAACAATGAACAACTTTTGATACTCTCTTATGGAGAAATTTATGTGTGCTGCCACTATCAATCAACACCGCTACTAGTCGATGTTTAATAAAACTTATATTTTGAGAGCCTGGGGCAAAGAAATTCTAGCTAAGGCATGTAGTCATATAATCGAATCATCTAGCGTAGATGTGAGATCATTGTCCATGTTGGCTTGGGGTTCAGTCGCTTCTTCCTCAGGCACTTTAGTGGATGGAGCTTCATCGGCTGAGTTGTTTTCAGTAGCATCAATTGGAAACAATTTTGGTTCCTTGCATTTATGTCCTGGGGAGTATTTGTCATCATAGTAGTAGAAGGGTCCTTGTTTCCTTCTTTCGGTCTTTTCTATTGATGACACATTTTAAACCTTAAGTGTTTGGGTGGGGCCCTTAGCCTGCGTGGGACTTTCCCTTGCGACGAAATTTGGATGATTGGATTCGTCATTTAAGGCGACTTCTACATCTAAGGCCTTGTGGGATGCATCCAACCAAGTAGTTGGGTGATGCATTCAGACATGGGATTAGATGGATTCCCTTAGGAAAATGATGAAACATTCCAGGTAAAAGGCATCTCTTGTTCCTTTAGTTTTGATGGCCAATTGTTCAAAAGCTGCAATGTAGTCCCTTACTGTACCTATTTTCCTGAGTGTAGTGAGATTACCTAAAAAGTGAGATTCCCGATCAAAGCAGTCGCAAATGGCTTTTGAGAACATGTTCCAAGTTGGCCTCCCTAGATAACATTTTTGATGCCACTACCACCACTCCCATCTCTCTTGATCTAAGTAAAGGGCTCCCACATGTATTTTAGTTTCATCCATCCAGATATTATTAAAGAGGAAATATTGCTCCATTTGTGCCACCTATACTACAAGGTTAGAGCCATGAAATTTGTACATGTCCATATTGGGTGTTCGGTGGCTTGAAGATCGGTGACCACCATGGAAATGAATGTCATTATTGGATTCTCCTTCTATGTGTGCATCAACATTGTATTCTTCCCTCATGGGTTTCCGAGGCGTCTTTATAACTTCCAATACTTATGTGATTTGGGCGATAATGGACACCTAGAATTCATTGAATTTTTTCTCGAGGGTGTCAACCTTCTTGGTAGCCCTTTCTGTAGTCATAACTTGAGAGTTGTTATTGAGCATACTCTAGCCCCGATAAAATTTTGATCTTACATAATAGTATGTTTGGAAAGAGGAAAAAATCAAGATTCTAGTGATGTGGCTCACTTGAAGCCGCGTCGAGAAAAATTTAGGACTGCCTGAATATTGGAGGCTTACAAGTGAATGGTACGATTACAATAAAATCACCCTCCTGAATCTTATGGGATAGGTCTCTTACAAGTGCTCCTTGATTGCCCCAAACCTTTTTTTCTTACTCTTAAAGTAGTTTTTCTCCCATATAATCAATACCACAGTGATTGAATTCTATAATGTTTGATACTGCCAATTATCCTACAAAAATTGGGCTTGAACAATAGTAATTGAAACCCCAAGGTCTTGGTACAACATAATTTGTTACAAAAATCAAATCTGGACTATGGAAACTAAACCCCTCACTGCAAAAAGAGTCTGATCTTCAGTGTGAAAACCCCAACTGTTGAATATGATCTATACAGTGGCGACATAACCCATATTATTGGATTTGATTTGGACCAGCGACTGCCGAATCCCAACTGTTGGATCTGATCTAGATGAAAAGGTAGGGGGTGAACTTCTAATAGCTTAGGGAACTATGGTATGAAAGGAGTCTTAGGTGCTACTGATCACAATATACGCAGGGGTCCAACAATAGTACTCAGCCCAATCTTTCAGGGTGCTAACTAAGAAGGATCAACCGTAACCTTACCAATACTACCCGACTACCTTATTGTACATGTGATTAATCTCCCTGAGTGTTGTTCTTAGTGTATTGTAGCAACAAGATGAATGACGGATTATCTAAGGTTAGGTTTCAAGTTACCCTAGTGGGGGCTTCAGATATACCCAAGGGTACATGGAAGTGCAATTTGTGCGTGGTTCAGTCTAATGTGATACTGCTCGAAGGGGTACCCATAGGGGTTATGAGTGAGTCAAACAAGCATGAACACCTCTTGTAGTTCCTCCATGCATGCCTCCCCAAATCTTCAGGTTTATGCGCTCAACAACAAATCCCATGGTTTAAAGATGTTGGAACACGTCTCTAGCCTAAAAAACAAAATTATAAGAAAATTGGAGTTACAACTAACCCTGGAAAGTGCTTTGATACCATTTGTTATGCACTTGACGTACGAGAATAATAGAATTCCATAAATTTGAAACAATATTGCCAAAAACACAAAAATATCACATGAATTGAGACAATCTGCAAAGATATATTATGATTCAGAAGCAGAATATAATGTTCACTTGCCTCTTCGAGGGGGTAACCTTTAATAGAGGAAAGCTCAATGAAAATAAAACTTGATACTTGTTCCCCTGCTATCTAAGACTTTTTATAGCTTTATGACATCCAAAACCTAACTACTGGTGATCCCTTGCATAACATAGGCTAACCACTTTATTTATTAACTAGGGCCCGTTTATAACTAATTTTGGTCCCTTTTCTATAATGTGGGTCAACCACTTACAATTATTATTAATCTGGATAACTCCTTATGAACTTTATTGACTCAAATAACTAACTATGACTTTGACGAGACTTGTTACATAAATAAGGGAGTTAGGGTTGAACCTTAACAATTTTTTTGGAAAATTCATACTTGCATTAGAATGCAAGTCGTGATAGGCGTAATTTCAATGTTGAACATTTAATTTTTTACATTTTATTTCTCTTGGATTACAACCATATTCTAACATAATGAATGGATTATAATATTGTCATATTTCCATGTGGAACTCACATATGAATTAATTATTGTAATATGAGTAGAAAGGCGAGATTTATTTTTCAAGAACTATGATATTTTTAGTGTTAATAGTTTTTCACCAGTATGCTTAAAACTAATTGACTTAGAAAATTATCTTGCGACACTAAACAATAAAAAGTATAACTTAGATACAGTGTAAACATGAAATATTTGTGACAAAAACTGGGCAAGTGAAAAAAAATCTAATTTAGTTGACAAATGAAAGCATGATATTTTGTCAAAACTAGAAAAATGAAAAATGTTGAATACTATACACACTCCTTGGAAAATAAAATAAGCAAAAAACGTTGAATTTTGTAAAATATATTTTTTCTATAACATCTATAAAAAATGGATATTTTTTTCATGATTTGTAGAGTCTTTTACTAACGGTTTTAGTGAGTTTCAATTATTTGGCAAGTGCACTCGAGTCTTACCATTATTTGACTAGTTTAATATATTTGTGTATTACTCACTAAGACTTTGTTAAGTCAATGGTAATTATGTTGATTCCATTTTGATATGAATTTATTAGACATTTTTTTGGAAAATTACTTATATTTATGGACTTGGAAATTTCTTTTTTATGAGTTATAGAATTTTTGTATGTAAGGTTTTCTCTGTGTTTGGTGATTCTATATAATGATTGCTTTTATGTCCATTGTTCATGACTATTTTAGGCCTACTATTTTTTTTTGACATGAGATTTCTCATCATGATGACTTAAATGTAATGTATATGAAGTGCATGGTTGTAGGAGAGGATTTAGAATGAAAAAAAAAAGGATCTATATTAATACTTTCATATTCAGTAGGATCTAATTGCTCCAAAAATTTTGTTGATCCTGCATTGTATATTTTCATATATGAAACTAATAGTTCTTGGATGATATTTGTGTTGTCATTGTTGTTTTTGCAATATTAATCTAAATGAAATACACATGATAAATTGAATGATAAGGAACACAACTTAAAAGTCACATATATTGAATGATGAGGAAGGCAACCTAAAAATAACATAAATTGAATGATGAGGACTGTGGCTCAAGTTTATTGTGGGAAATGCAAGATGCATTATAATTTGAATAATGAGAAACAATGTTAAAATTTCATTCATGTAGAAAAATCCCTTTTGAGTGAGTTTACTACTTTCATCATAGAAGTTTTGAGCTCGCTCATGCCACATGATAACTGGCCTGTAAAATTTTAATCCCAACCAAAAGAAAACTAGAATTTAGTTCAAGATAATTTTGTGTGTGAGATTTTGAACCTGGTGAAAAGTTATCAGCCATTTCCAATGTTTCACAGTTGGAAATCAATTGTAAGACATACGGTACCTTAAATTTAGTTAAAATTAATTTCATGTGTGAAATTTTGAACTTGATGAAAATTTATGTGGGTAGAGATATTTTTTAATATTTAAAAAAAATAAGAAACCCAACTCATTGGTCTTATGGTAGGTGCCAATGTCAGTCATGCGATGATATGGAACCTATAACCGTCGTAGCAAAAGTGTCGATGATATAGTTGTGAAAGATCAATTGTCGTTGATCTATCAAAAGCATTTGGAAGGAGAGGAAAAGCATAAAGAAAAAATATGTTAATTTTTCACAAAGATTCTCAACCAAGAATGTTGCTTTCAAAATGTATGAAAAAGCTCAAACATAAAAACAATATGCCACTTCATTGTGTACATTTTTCAAAATACTTAAAATATATATGTAAACTAGGAAGTAAAAAACTAAAAAATGTCAAAAAAAAAAAAAATGGAGATGGAAAAAAAAATAGAAAACATAAAAACCACTCACATTCTATTCATCAAAATGCCAGATATTATTTTAATTTTCAATACATATTTCATGAAAATAGCATTATGGTTGACTAAAAGATAAGTCATTTAGGGAATCGATACACTCCATAAAATGGTTTTATTTTTGGAGGTACCATCCAATGCCATGCTTTTTCCCACATAATTATTAATGTTACAACTCCACCAAAGCCAATTCCAAATCCTAATCCTAATGCAATTAATGAGATATGTTCATCCACACGATTCAACCATCCTTGGTCATCACTGACATTTGGAGAGACTCCATCTCCTTTAGCTTTATTGCATGCTTGTAAAGGATATCCACATAGGCATTTGTTCCTTTGAAATGAAGCCACACTGAAAGTGTCCATCTGCGTTCCTTGAGGGATTGGCCCACACAATCTGTTAAATGATACATCCAGGTATGCCAACTTAGTTAATTTAGAGAGTTCTTGGGGAATCTCTTCGCTCAAATTATTTGTAGCCAAGTCTAATTGCTCTAGAGTAGATATCTCACTTAGATATGCAGGAATTTTCCCTTCGAGCTGATTTCTAGATAGATTCAACAACCGCAAGTCACTCAAATTTCCCATGCTTGAGGGAATTTCTCCAATAAAATTATTGCTAGACAAATCCAAAATGGTATTTGTGAGCAACACATATGTTAGAGTATACTCAAAACCTTTAATGTTAACTTGCACATCAGTGTAAAATGTACTACTAGTAAGCTGGGAAGACGAAGGTATTTGAAATCCTAGGAGTCTCCCTAGATTAAAAGGTATTCTCCCCGTAAAATTATTATTGGATAAATCCAACACCTGTAAGTTAGGAAGATTTGTGATCCAATCAGAAATACCACCCTGAAGGTTATTATAACCCAGACTTAAAATTCGTAATGATTGAAAAGATGCATACTGTTTAGGAAGATGGCCTATCAATTTATTTTTCCTTAAATCTAGTGCTATAAGTTTGGTGCAATTGGCTAAAGATGATGGAAGATTCCCAGAAAAACTATTAGAATGAGCAGAGAAAACCTCCAAAGAAATTGGAAACACTATGTCTAGGGATCCACTAAGTTTGTTCTCAAACAGCTTGACACGATTTAACTGTGTACAATTCTGTAAAGATGCGGGAATATTTCCATTCAACAAGTTTCTGGATAAATCTAATGTGTATAGACCGACACATTTGCCAATATTCTCAGGGATTGTTCCACTAAGCTGGTTGTCGAACAACGACAAATATGCCATGTTTTTGCAATTCCCTAGAGATGCGAGAATTCTTCCACTCAAGTTGTTGGATGACAGATCCAACCACATTAAATTCTGTAGCAAGCCCAATTCTCTTGGAATTCTTCCACTCAAGTTGTTGGATGACAAATACAAATACCATAAGCTCCGCAATGAGCCCAATTCTCCGGGAATTCTTCCACTAAAGTTGTTGGATGACAGATTCAAGAGGTGTAAGCTCTGGAGTGAGCCCAATTCTCCCGGAATTCTTCCACTGAAGTTGTTGGATGACAAATACAACCAATTTAAATTCTGTAGCGAGCCCAATTCTCCTGGAATTCCACTCAAGTTGTTGGATGACAAATTCAACAAATTTAATTTCTGCAGCGAGCCCAATTCTCCTGGAATTCTTCCACTCAAGTTGTTGTATGACAAATCCAAAGTCTCTAATTCCTGCAGCGAGCCCAATTCTCCTGGAATTCTTCCACTCAAGTTGTTGTATGACAAATCCAAAGTCTCTAATTCCTGCAGCGAGCCCAATTCTCCTGGAATTCTTCCACTCAAGTTGTTGTATGACAAATCCAAAGTCTCTAATTCCTGCAGCGAGCCCAATTCTCCTGGAATTCTTCCACTCAAGTTGTTGGATGGCAAACGCAAATCAATTAAATTCTGCAGCGAGCCCAATTCTCCTGGAATTCTTCCACTCAAGTTGTTGGATGACAGATACAACCAGGTTAAATTCTGTAGCAAGCGCAATTCTCCTGGAATTCTTCCACTCAAGTTGTTGGATGACAGATCCAACCACATTAAACTCTGTAGCGAGCCCAATTCTCCTGGTATTCTTCCACTCAAGTTGTTGCATGCCAAATCCAAACTATCTAATTTCTGCAGCAATCCCAATTCACCTGGAATTCTTCCACTCAAGTGGTTGAATGACAAATCCAAACTCCATAAGAAGGAAAGGTTGCCCAGAGTTGGCGAGAGAGTACCTTCGAGACTTAGTGCAGAAAGCTTTAGGGCAGTGACTCTGTTAGGGCCGCCTATGCAGAAAACACCATTCCACGAGCATACCTTCCCCGAATTCTCAGTTGTCCAGTCCGACAACGATCCTCCTGGATCCAATGTGACGCCCTTCTTGAACGACAGAAGCGCGTCCACGTCCCTTTTATCCTCCATTGATGTGAGGGTGCGTTCTTTTGAAACAAAATGATGATGGGCTCCCTTAATGAATTGAACGTTGTGGCAGCCGCATTGTCCAACGCTGCCAACACTATCAAAAAGCAGACAATCATGGCTTTATCCATGGCGCTCTCTCTGTGTCCAATGCTTTGCCTATGAATTCACTACATATACATATCCCTTTTATAGGGATTGCAAAGAGTCGTAGAAATTGGTTGGCGTGATGAGTGGGTGAACACAGGTGATTTCGGGATTTGATTGTGTGGCAAACAGGTGGAACGCGTGGAATCAAATTCCATGGAAAATTGGCGTGATGAGTGGAAGATATAATTTCAGGTGTTTAGTGGAAGATAAGTCATGGATTTTGCTTTGACGAGTGCATCAATAAATCATTAACGGATTTCGGGATTTGATTGTGGGGCAAATGAGTGGAACGCATGGAAAATTGACGTGAGAGAGGCGCGAAAGCCTTTGGGAATTTGATTTGGGGCGGAATTGTGAAAGTCTTTTCGCTTAATACGGTCAGCTTTCACCATAAATCAATAACCATTAACCATGATTTCGGGATTTGATTGTGGGGCAAATGAATGGAACGCGTGGAAAATTGACGTGAGAGAGGCGTGAAAGCCTTTGGGCGGAATTGTGAAAGCCTTTTCGCTTAATACGGTCAGCTTTCACATATCATTATTTTGCTTTGAGGAGTGCATCCCGATGTTTTTGGGTGTCTCCATCCCGATATTTTTGCAACCGCATTACTACACTGAATTTTTAATGGATTAATAGAATGAGAGCAGAGTTAAAACATTACCATGAAGATGAGACGATTTTGAAGCAATAGCTAGGTATGATAATGATAAAATGTCTATTAAACATTAATTTGAAGTTATCCCACACCAATCATACAAGGATTTTTATTAATGGACTACTTATATGATTGCAAGATAGAAAAATGATTTTGACTCAAATTAATCTTAGTAATAAAAATAAGTTTAGTTGGTTCCAAATATCGACCTCATTTTAACAATGTAGGCTGATTTCTATATGTATTTTGTCAACATTTCTTGATGCTTTCAAGTACATTTAGCAATGTGTTTGGGAACATATACATTGTTTAGTGATGTGGGGTGTTCTTAGTTGGTTTTGCCTACTCTAACATCTTCCATTAGGATTTTTTTATGGTTTTGGATTTTGGGGTGGCATATTTTTCTTGGTGTTCCAGTGGGATTTAGCTTTCATGTGTGGTTCTAGGTATTTTTCCTTTGAACTCTTCAAAATATATAGTTTGGCTTGTTTGGTGGTTTGTTATGCAATAGTGTCACAATGGTTATTAATTTACTTGGTGAGCATTATTGTGGTGAATTATGTGAAGGCTTATAATGTACTTTCATTGAATTTTAATATTTTTTCTATTATTTGACGTGCACAATATGGCCACCCAACGTCTCATTTTTCTCTTCTAGTTGTGTTACATTTTAAATACTTAGCTATTATTATGTCCCTAGATAAGATGGTTATCCAATATTCTTTTTTGTTTGGATACCTTACTAATTTTTTTCCTCAAAACATACTACTACTACTAATAATAATAAGAAGAAAATGTATAATAAATAAAGTATAATGGTAATAGTTATAATAATATAGCTACTTAGTGAATAAACGAGAAAACACAAAATAAGATGGTTTTGTGAGAAAAGAAAAAGTGTGATAGAGGCACAATTACATAATGGAAAGTGGATCCTAGGGATTGGGTTCTCTATTTTGAATGCATTCTTTATAAGAAAGGAGAAGGAGAAAAACATATCATTTATTTTTCTTGGGGCAATTAAGGACAAGGCTAAGGAAAGTTCACGTAGTAGTTGATTGAAGGATTGGGGGTAGTCAGCTACAAAAATATATGGTGCATCTCATCATATGGTTGGGTGGAGAGTTTCCACCCACAAATTGGTTGTGGTTATTAGGATTATGAAGATGAAATGGCCCTTGAAATTGTTAGTAAGTTGGTTTATCATCTCACAAATATGCTTCTACTACTAACTACTCATGTCAATTATAAAATTGGTATTAATAATATTTATCTTATCAATTCATGTTATGAATTATTATGTATAGATTGTTCTTGTATTTTGTGCCATTACATATGGTATCATATCCATAGATATAACCTTCCAGACCTATGGATCCTCCCACTCTACAAAAATAGGTTTACACAAAAAAAAATGACCTTTGAACCAATGGATTTGAATATTGTTTTTTGAATTTTATTTTCATTTTCCAATAGGTTTCTGGTTGGAGATTTTGTTCACTCATAGTTCTTTTAGAATTGTTTTCACTTTAAATCTTTGATGATTTCATTATAGTGAGTTTGTTTGGAGACATACATAATTTGAGGTGAATAGGGTATTGCGTGTGGACTCAAAGGATTATGTGTGGCCTCACTTAGAACACTAGTAGTGTTTAAATAAAACTTTTAAGTCAAGCATATTAGCTCTCAAGTCTATTTCTCTATAGCTTCAAATCATGACTATGTACCTCTCTAAACTAAACTAAACAAATGTTCTTTCTCCCCTCTCCAGATAAATAGCAGAAGGCAAGACTTAGAAAAGGTTCAGAATTTCTAGAGAGAAGACTACATGCCATTTTGAGACTATTTTTCTTTGTAACTCATATATTTTTCAAAATATCAAGGATATGGTGGTGATTACCCCTTCAAGTATTACAGTATGTGTTCCTTCTATTAAACTCATTTTATGTTCATCTTTCCTCTTTGTATTCATGCAAATTATAGCTGCCAGAAATGTTTCAATCTTCCTCATAGATTTATTTGTATTGATATGTGAATGCAAGTGCCTGTAATTATATCACAGATTCACTTGTCTCAATACTGTTGATGCATATACCTGTGTGGACTATTGAAATCATATATTTCAATTTCCAACACATGAATCATAGTATCCAGCCCCTCCTTGATCCATTATTTCTTCTTGTAACTCAAATAAGTATAGAAATCCTTAATGCCTCAAGTTCTATGTGTTAAGTTTAGAACTCTTGAAGCCTTATGCTCAATGTGATGAGTTGCTCTCTCTCTTTGTCCTCTCTCATCTACTCTACAAAATCTTCTTAAGCTATAAGCCCTTGAATTATTCGGCCTCCATTATTTTCATGCATATTTCTGAGATCTGAACTTGTGAGGAAGTACTGGAAATTCATGTTTTATTTCTTTGGATAAATGAACCAACCCATTTCTTATACATATATATATATTTATAAAACATAAGTGATGTCTCCAGTTTCCTGTAAATCATTTGAGACATACCAATTTAGATTTTCCCAGACACTAGTCTTATAAGCAATCTAAGGTTGTCTTTGGGATCTACAACATATTTTGGCGTCGTTACTGGGGAACGTATTGAAGGAATTTTCCCCTGGGATACGGAAAATTGAACACTCCTTGTGTAGGTGAGCAAAGTTTGTTCTGATTTCATTCACATCACCTTGGTCCACACCCCCTCATTATCATTCATAACCCTGGATTTTAAAAGGCCTCATACTTGCTCAGATACATCTCAACGGAAAGCCCCATTCGTATGTGACCCATAAAAGTTAATTTCCAATAAAATATGGAAAGAGAAAACTCCCTTTGACTGTGCTACCATCTCACCAGCCTTTGAAGTTCCCTCATCCAGTTCTCAGCCTCATGCTGCTCACTATACAAGTGTTACTCCTAAGGTCCTGACATACCCTCCTTCCCCTCCAAACACTGTGGTCTTGACCCCAGTTCCTCAATAAAATCTTAATACCCCTCCACTAATCTAGATGGCTCTTCGAGGATTTTTACTAAACAAGTATGCACCTCTTGATCTACCTCATCCCTTAAGTGTCATGCCCCAAGATTACCTAAATATTCTTCCTAGATTTAATGGGGAAGATAACAACATGACACAGAGACACATAGAAACATTCTCTGCCTTTGATGGGAACCTGAATGTGGAACAACTGGATGTGGTCATAAGACTTTATGTACAAAGTCTTGATGGAGAAGCTAGAAAGTGGTTCAAAGGCATACCAAATGCCTCCACCAATACCTAGGAGGAGTTGGAAAATGCTTTCACCCAGAAATGGGGAGAAAAGAGGAATCATGAGTACCTCCTCACTGATTTTAATGCCATAAGAAAAATACCAAAGGAGGATACTTTAGAATTTATCAAAAGATTCAATAAGAAGTACAATAACCTTCCAGTTGACATAAAGCCTCCTCCAGTAGTAGCTCGTGTGGTTTTGTTGGGATCTTTTGAGTCTGAAATTGGTTTTACCTTGAGAGAAAGGAAGTCTCTCACTCTAGACCAACTTCAGATCGATACCCTTGAAGTGGAAGAAAATCTGTCCTCGGCAGGGAAGTCAAGGGTAAAGCAAGAACTTACTAAACCCAAAATAGAGAAAGAAGAGGCATCCTCCTCTGGTCAAGATAGAGAATCATCAGACCGAAGTGGGATGATCTAGAGAAACTCATTTGGAGCTTAGGTTGGAAAGCTTGAAATTGAGAACAAGAACCTCACCAAACAGAATGCTCAAGTCAACAACCGGGGCTATAACCTGCAATATAGAAGGCCTTCGCTACAACTACTTCCAAGGGAAATAAAGGAACAACTTGATCAGATCCCTTATCCCTTATTCTTGGAAGATGGCCCCGACGAACAATTGCCAGATACACAAGAGATGCAGGGAAATATATATTATACTTTTGCTAAAGAAGAATATGATAATATGGCTCACAAGGAAGTCATCCATCATATAGAAGCAATAGTAGATGAGGAAGATATGGATTATTATTGCAAACAGTTTGTAGAGTTCATGCAAACACAACCCCAACATAAGTATAATCTAAGATCTTCAAAAAGAGGTCAAGAGAACTAGAGAAACAAGAAGGAAGTGCTCCCCAAGTTTCTCCTCCCACACCATACAAAGGGAAAGGTAATCTCCATCCTGACCCACCCAAGACAGGAGTCTCTGCAAATAAGGAGATAAATGGTCCTAAAGGGCACATAGAAAAGGAGCCACATATTCTACCTAAAACTGCCAGCATGAAGGGAGAAAGAACAAAGCCATGAGATATAGAAAAATTCCCAACCAACATTCAATCTCCAAAAGGAGCTCGAAAAGGTAAAAATTTGTGCTCCTCTGACTGAGCTTCTAAAGCAGCCTAATTACAAAGCCCAAGTCTCTCAATTCATGGATCTCGTCAGCTTAGCACCAACCCAGGATATTTTGAACCTCCAAGAGGAGAGGCCCATGGTTTTTTTCGGGCTGCATGTGGAAGAGTTGGACCCTTCTACTGCACCTTTCTATGTGACTTTGGTGATCCATGTCCTTTTGTTACATAATTTCATGTTGGATTTCGGGGCCTCACACAACCTCATGCCATTATTAGTAATGGAATAGCTAGGTTTGGAGATCACTAGACCATGCAAGGACCTATACTATTTTGACTCCAAGAGAGTCAAATGCTTAGGCATGACAAAGGATCTAGTGGTAAACCTGGCTTAGATCCCGGTGAAAAGTGTGGTAATGGATATAGTGGTGGCTGGTACACCTCCTCATTTTGGAATGCTCTTATCCAGATCTTGGGTTCAAGGTGGGTGTCTCTATCAAGCTAGATCTTACTTATGCCACTATTCCCACTTTTGGAGGTGAGCAAAGGAGGTTGTACAAAGAATCCATGTTTGTGAAAACCATGACCCCAGCATAAGGCTCAAAAAACTCCCCAGTGCATGGGAAGGATAGCGACATCTCCTTTCTACTTCTAGAAGAGGATGAGGCTTTTCGAGAGGAAACATTAGTACACCTAATAGGACAATCAAATCACTTGCAAGTAAAGGAAAATAAAATATGGAAATTATACTTCGATGGAGAAAACTCAAAAGATGGAAATTGAGCTAGAATATTATTGGTATCTCTAGAGGGCGGCCTGATACCCCTGTCTTTCAAACTAGATTTTGAGGCTACCAATAATGTGGTGGAGTATGAGGCACTACTCCTTGGGTAAAAAAAGGCAAGAAATATGAACATTGAATGCCTATCGGTCTATGGAGACTCTAAGCTAGTTATAAGGCAGATTTGAGACCAATGCCAAGCCAAACACCCCAGGTTGAGGACGTAATGAAATGAAGTGTGGGACTTAATCGATAATTTCTTCCTGGCCTTTAACATCTAGTTTCTTCCTAGGGAAGAAAACAGGATGGCTGACTCTCTTGCGGTAGATGCAAGCACTTTCAGGCCCCTACAAAATCCACTCCTCAGATATGAGATAGAAGTTAGACACAGGCCTTCAATACCTAATAATGTCAAACACTAGTAGGTATTCGAAGATGACGAGCAGGTGAAAATATTCATAGCAGTCGTTGGGGAGTTCGCCCACTCCACCATTGACCAAGAAGAAGAAGAAGCAGAACAATAAACCGCTTCGTGGAAGGACACAATGGCTAGGCAAAAAAAAATGCAACTAAAAGGGAACACCATCACTCGTGGACTTGTTCCACTAGAAATACTTTTTAATAAAGACAACATAGCTTCCCAACAAATGGCCCTAGAGAAATATGAGCATATAGAAGACTGAAACCTCAGATCAGAGAAGGAACCCCAGATGATCAGGTTGTCCAAAGGAATCCCCTTGCAATATAGACAGAGGTATTTAGATCTATTCAAAACTTATAAAGATGTATTTTCTCGGTCTTATGATGATTTGAAGTCATTTGATACTAATATTATTCAACATAAGATTCCTTTGAAGAGTGGGATAAAGCCATGCAAATAGAAACTTAGATAGATAAATCCACTCTTACTCCCCTCCATTGAAAAGGAGGTAAGGAAGTTGTTATAGGCAAATATCATAGTACCTTTAAGATACTCTGAGTGGGTAGCTAATTTGGTCCTTGTCTGGAAAAAGAACGAAGAGATAAGGCTATGTGTGGACTTCT
Organism: Pinus taeda; assembly: GCA_000404065.3. Taxonomy (NCBI): domain Eukaryota; kingdom Viridiplantae; phylum Streptophyta; class Pinopsida; order Pinales; family Pinaceae; genus Pinus; species Pinus taeda. The sequence continues at coordinate 53,388 of APFE031134042.1, forward strand.
AGCATTTAAATGGGGCATATCTAAAAGATAACTAACCTTTGCCCAATATGGATAATATATTGCAAAAGGTAGTGGGTGCAGCCAGAATGTCCATGATGGATAGATTCTCTAGATTTAACCAAGTGGCAATCCACCCTGACGACCAGAAAAAGACTACTTTCACCACCTTGTGGGGAACATTCATGTAAGCCCGCATTCCATTCGGGTTGATAAATGCAGGGGCCACATTTCAGAGAGCTATGGACATAGCTTTCGTAGGCGAGAAAGAAAAATCCATGGTAGTATACTTAGACGACATCACAATATTTTATAAGATTAATTAAGAGAATGTCCTCCATTTAAAGCTCAGTTTGGAGAAGTGCAAAAGTTATGGTCTCTCTCTGAATCCTTAGAAATCTCAGTTCGCCCAGAGTGAGGGGAAGCTGCTTGGACGCATGGTAATGTAGGAAGGAGTAAAGATTGATCCTGAATGAGTCAAATCCATCATCCATATTCCCTTTGCCAGAAACGAGAAAGAAGTCCAAGCCTTTTTGGGGAGGATAAATTTCTTAAGGCGATTCATACTTAACTATGCTGAGATAGTCAAAGGTATTACATATATGCTCAAGAAGGAGAATGAAGTCAATTAGAGCATTTTCCCATGTGATTCTTTCACTAGACTAAAAGAAGCTTTGGTTGAGGCCCCAGTGCTAGTCAACCACGACTATTGAATTCCTTTCTACATATTTTCTTTTTCCTCTCCACATAGCATTGTCATTGTGCTGCTACAGAAAAATAAAGAAGGTTACAAGCAACCCATTGTCTTTTTCAGCCAAGTCCTAAGGGACGTCGAGCTGAAGTATAATATATTGGAGAAACAAGCCTATGCACTGGTCAAGGCACTGAAATCATTTTGTATGTATGTGCTATAATAAAAAATCACAACATTCGTCCCAATGACTACAATCAAGGACATCCTGGTGCAAGGCGACAATGAAGGAAAAATGGTAGATGTATAGCTAAAATACAAGAATATGAGCTAGAAATAAAGCCTACCAAGCTCATTAAAGGCCATAGGTTGGCCAAGATTTTATCTCAATCCAACTGCCAAGCTCTAGGGATAAACCTCATCATAGAGGAAGGCAGATCAAAGGATAACCACAGTGGAATTAAAACCGTTGAGCAGAAGATCTATGCCAAATATGAGGGATCGCCCAGGTATAAGAACATTTTTCATTACCTCTTATTCCTAAGATGCCCATTAGGACCAGATAGATCTAAATACCAAAGCCTAAGATTGCACGCACATAAATACATTATATCTAATGGAACTCTCTACTGGAAGGTCCCAATGGGGCTATTACTGCTATGTTTGGTTGAGGGAGAAATATATGAAGTGATTGAGGATTTCCATGGGGGATTGTGTGGATGACACTATAGTTGGAAGAAAACAACACATAAAATCCTCAAGGAAGGATTCTACTAGCCCACGCTGTTTGGAGACATTTATTCTTCGATTAGGTCGTGCCATAAATTCCAATTGTTTGCTGAAAGAAAAAAAGTTCTCCTCTCCCCCTGATCCCTGTGCACATAGAGGAGCCTTTTAGACAATGTGGATTGGACTTCATTGGAGAAATAAACCCACCATTTTTTGAATGGTTCTATTGATATATGAGTTTGGAGAGGCATTTCATCAGTTGGGACTGGACTCCCCATTCTTTGGCAGACATCACAACTTGAAACAAACCTTTTGGCATATTTGAAAAGAGTGGGCTAGTAATATCCGACATGTAGGACCTTGTAGGTTTTTCTTTTGTCTGCAAAATGGCCACCATAGGGTTCACTTTGGCAAGCTCTCATGACATCATACATCTCATTTTATCGCACACATTTTCTCATGATTAAATCAGGTCCTATGCAGTACAAGTCCCCCTCTATCCAAGAATAATTAACACTTCGCTGCACAATATTATGTTTCTCCTTGGTGGAAATATTTTGTGGCAACGTGCTTGAGATTAGATAGTTAGCCACATCAGCAAACCAAGGAGTATGTGTTGAGACAACAAATAAATTATCATCTGGAAAATCATCCAGAACTAGTACTAAAGTTTTGTCTTGAGCAATGTTCATTCGGGATAAGAAATCTGCAGCCAAATTATCTCATCCCGGCCTGTCAATCACAGTGATATTAAATTCCTGTAACAAAAGTAACCATCTTGTAATTCTTCTATTATTAATGGGCTTATTCATAAGGAACCTAATAACAGAGTGATAAGTATGGTCAAACTTTTTGTAACTAGTAATATAATGCCTAAATTTGTTGATAGCATGGACTAGCATTAATAATTCCTTTTCAGTAATTGTGTAATTTAGCTCTACAAGTGAGATATTTTTTCTAAAAAAGTAGATAGCATAAGGAAAGTGATTCTCTCGTTGTCCAAAAATAGCTCCAGGTGTGGTGCCCGATGCATCAGTACAAATGTAAAAAGGGAGAGACCAATTAGGTCATCTCAACAATGGAGAAATAGACAATTTGTCTTTTAGGTCCTCAAAAACATTATGATAGTCAGTATCCCATAAAAATCTTTAGTAAGCAATTTAAACATGGGTGCTGCAATTTTAGTAAAATTTTCAATAAATCTCCTATAGTACCCTGCATGTCCCAAAAAACTTCTTACCTCTTTTTGCAACATTGGAGTTGGAGTATGTGATATTACCTCAATTTTTGCAGGATAAACTTTTTTCCCTTCTTGTGATACATGATGTCCCAAAACAATTTCCTTAGTCTACATCATTTTACATTTAATATTACTAAGGGCCAACTGAGCTTCTTGAAAATGAATCAATACCTTTTCCAAGTTCTTCAAATCTTGTTGAAATTCATCATCATACACTGTGAAGTTGTCCATATAGACCTCCACATAGTAATGTATCAACTAAACCAAAATAGCTAAAACAACTCTTTGAAAGGTAGTTGGAGCATTGCACAAACCAAAAGGAAGAACTTGTTAATCATAGGTTGCCCATAGACAGGTAAAAGTAGTATTCTCTTGGTCTTCCAGGGCTATTTGAATCTAATTATAGCCATTGTACCCATCCAGAAAAGAGAAGTTATTTTTCCCCGACAATGTATCAAGCACCTAATTAATAAAAGGTAAAGGAAAATCGTCCCGCAAGGTAGCTTTGTTCAGCTCTCTACAATCAACACAAATTCTTCGTTTCCCAATTTTCTTGGGAGCTACGACCAAGGGAGATACCCATTTACTGTCAGAGATAGGATATATAAAATTTTCACTTAAAAGTTTCTACAATTCATCTTTAACAATTTCTTTTACAACTGGATTCATTCATCTTTGTGGTTTCCATAGGCCTAGCTTCTTTATTCGTGTAAATGTGATGTGTACAAGTGTCAGGATGAATACCTTTCATGTCCAAATAATCCCAAGAAAATGAATTGGACTATTTTTGAACCATATTTATTACCTGTTGTTTTTGTTCTGTACTTAATTTTGTACCAATGTGTTGAAAATAGAAACAAGAAATGCTAAATATAGAAGTGATAAAAATAGCATTGCTATAAATAGCATTTCGGGATACATTCCAATTTTAGTTAGTCCCTGAACTAAAATTGAGAATTAAAATTCGAATTTGTTCTTAGCAGCTATTTGAAAAATAATTAATTAATTCATCTTGAGTTAATTAGTTGGATGAAATTAAACATGAAGTCTATGTGAAGACATGAAACAGTTTCTCCATTGATTGAGGAATTTATCCCTTAGTTAAGGAGACGAGGATGAGTTGTAATTAGTTAGCTTAATTAACTGAGGTAAGTCCAGTTAGATTAGTTCCAACAGTTTGTAGAACTAATTGTGAGTTCAATTAGTTAATTCATGCATGCATATAACTGCCGCTCTTCAAATAACTAAATATTCTCTCATATATAACTCATGCATGTCAGTTCATTCAGAGACCTAGTTGAGATCAGATGATGGGATAGTGTACTATTAGTTGCAAGAATATTTCATGGAGGATATCTCTTGCATGTAGAAGGAATTCATTCCTTAAGGATTGCACAGTTATTTATGAGTTTAGTGAGTTGTATGAGGCCAGACTTCACATAGGTGGCATCACTGGACCCCAGGAAAAACTACGCAAGGAAATAGGAGGCTTGGAGGGCTGAGGGAAGGCATATGTTGTGTCTATTTGGCCTGTGAGTTGTATTGAGGGATTGTATTGAGAGCTGGATAGCTTGTGAGCTAAAGCTTTGTGTAATTCGGAGATATTTCCACTTGTATGATAATACAAAGATCAGGGTTTTTTGTTGAGGCTTTCCCCAGAGTATTCTTCTGTGTTCATGTGTGATTGCTTTCTCTTCATTCGTTATATGTGTTCTATTTGATCTTACTCATAATCGATTAATATTCCGCAAGTTTGTTTGTAGAGGTAGATCAAGTATTTTGCTTTAGTATATTGCATTATCAAGTGATATACAATGAGAATTTCTACGTGGTATCAAAGCAAAGGTGATCAAAGCAAAGAACAATATACAAGAAGGGAGAAGTTCGAAGTTTCAAGTTCCTTATTATAGAAATCAAGTTCTTATCACATCTATAATTTCATCAATGGCAGTCAACAGTTTGAGACTCGAGTATGCCCTTGATGGCAACTTGAATTATACAACCTGGAAGGATCGCATGGAAGCGGTATCCGAGGACAACAGTTTGAAGGACTTCATTGATTAAGAATTCCCCAAGCCTACAACAGCTAATGCTCAAGAATTGGTGGAATGGAAGAAATGTGTAGCTAGAGCAAGGAGAATCCTCCTGGAGGGAGTTCAAGACCCCATTGTCTTGAGCCTCCATGAGAAGGAGACACCATTTTCAATGTGGAAAAAATTGAAGGATCTATATCAGAATAGCAGCGATCAGAGGAAGCTGGAGCTAAAAGACAAGCTTCAGAAAATCAAGTGTGAAAAGGGAGACACGATCTCTACATTCCTGAACAAGCTCACCACCTGCAGGGATGAGCTTGGAAGTGTATGGATCACGACAGTCGATGATGACATGGTGACTCTAGCTCTCCTCAGTCTTCCTAAGAGTTGGCATAGCTACCAAGACTAGGTAAACGGAAGAGAGAAACTGCCTGATTGGGAATGACTTTGGTCAAATTTGATGCAGGAGGAGATAAGGAGAAGCACCAGAGATGGATCTTCATCAAAGCAATATGATGAAGAAAATCTAGCCTTAGCGAGTAAGGTGAGGAAAGGGAAACGGAAGGTGTTCCATTCCAAATCTAGTTCTTCCCATGGTGGGAATAAGTTTGACAAATCGAAAGTGCAATGCTTTCATTGTCATGAGGTGGGCCATTATGCTACGAATTGTCCACAAAAGAAATCCAAGAAGGGATCAGATGGTGAAGCACTAGCCCCATAGTTCGAATTGGATTTCTCTCTTATTGCATCCATGGTTTCATCCATGATGTGATGTGTTTGGTACCTGGACAGTGGAGCTTCATTCCACATGTACGGCGACAAGAATATTTTCAGTACCTTAGAGGAGAAGGATCTCCAGATGCGGATCGAGATGGGTGATGATGGAAAGTATTATGTTTCAGGTGAAGGTACGATTGTGTTTCAGAGGGAGCATGAAGCTCCTCTCACCCTAACTAATGTAAATTATGTACCAGGTCTGAAGAAGAATCTTGTGTCTGTTTCTATGCTAGAAGATAAAGGCTATGATGTAGTCTTTAGTAAAGGAAAGGTATCCCTGAGGCATATCGGCACTAGACAGGCCAAGAGAATTGGGATTCGAGTCAAGAATCTCTACAAGCTGGAGGTAGATGACTGTGTTGCATTGAATTCCAAAGCTGAGTTGGTGCAAAGCCAAGATATTGGAGAGCTATGGCATAGAATATTGGGCCACTTGCACCATGGGGCCCTAAAGAAAATGCAACATATTTCTACTAGACTACCCAAGGAAAAACTGTAGCAAATGGATACATGCAAAGGTTGTACCTTGGGTAGGTATGCAAATCAAGACAATAGAGCTAGAGAAATCCTGGAGTGAGTTCACACAGATGTTTGTGGACCATTCTCTACAGCCTCCACCGCTAAACAAAGGTACTATGTTATTTTTATTGATGATTTTTCTCGTAGATGTTGGATCCACTTTATGCAAAAGAAGGATCAGACCTTATTGAGGTTTTGTGAGTTTAAAACCTTGGCAGAGAAAGAATTTGGAAAGAAAATAAGAGCCTTGCGAAGTGACAATGGTGGAGAGTATGTCTCCCAATAGTTTAAGGACTTCTGCACTATAGAAGGAATTAAACAGGAGTTGACGACACCCCATAACCCACAGTAGAATGGGGTGGCCGAAAGGAAGAACAGATCGATAGTGGGAGTAGCTCGAGCGATGTTGCATGACCAAATCCTACCACTTAATTTGTGGGCTAAGGCATGCAATACAATAGTATACTTGCATAACAGAAGCCTGCATTGTATACTGGGAATGAAGACACCAATGGAGGCCTTTTCCGGGAAGCGACCAGATGTGAGTCACTTCTGGATCTTTGGATCATCAATTTACTACCATGTGACCAAAGATGCTTGGAAGAAGCTAGATCTAACAGTTGAGTTGGGGATACTTGTGGGGTATATTGATACACCCCACAAATATCGAGTGTTCCTGCCTACCAGTCATAGGATAGTGGTATGCAGAGATCTGAAGTTCAACGAGCAGAGAGCCATGAGATTATTACTTGAGAGGGAGCTCAAGTTGCATGCAGAGGAGGAGCCTCATATTGATGCGGATCAGCCGCATGCAGAGGATCTGGGAGTGGAGACATCCACTCATGGAGAGTCTTCTAGAGACAGGTGGAAACACTCAAGGGAAGCTGACAAGTTGATGTTAGATGCACGAGAGAATGTGGGGCAACCATCCTCTCAGCGTAGACAGAGGAGATCACCCAAGCAATACACTAGTTACATGGCCCAAGCAATACTCATCTATCAGAATGATTTTGGCACTATCAACTTAGATGGGTTGGAAGATCCATCAGATGGATGTGAAGACTGCGTTACTCATTGGGAAGATTGAGGAAGAGGTGTACATTGAGTAGCTGGAAGGATTTGAGACCTTCAATCGTGAGTCACATGTGTGCTAACTCAAGAGAGCATTGTATGGGTTGAAGCAAGCACCTCATGCCTGGTACACCAAGATTGACAGCTATTTCACTGAGTTGGACTTCACGAAGAGTGAAGCAAATGCGAACCTTTACCACATCATGGTAGAAGGTAAGCCATTGATCATTGTTCTTTATGTTGATGATATGATTTTAACAGGTGATGATCAGTTGATCAAGTCTTGCAAGGAGGACCTTGAAAGAGAGTTCGGGATGAAAGACATGGGTCTCATGCACTACTTTCTAGGCATGGAAGTGTGGCAGAAGGATGAGGAAGTATTTGTGTCTCAAGGAAAGTATGCCAATGAGATACTCAGATGATTCCACATGGAGATGTGCAAACCCATAAAAACTCCGCTAGCAGGTAACCGGAGGAATGAGGATACTACTATTTATCAGTAACTTGTGGGTTCACTAATGTATCTAGCGAACACACAACTAGATTTGTGCTTTGCAGTGAACCGATTGAGTCAAGCTATGGTTCAGCCTACCAAGCTGTTTTGGAAGGTAGCGAAGCATGTGCTAAGATACCTCAGAGGCACATCTCAGTATGGATTGTGGTACAAATAGACAGAGGATGTGAAGCTTCAAGGATTCACAGATGCTGATTGGGTAGGGAGTCCATCAAACTGGAAGAACACTTCTAGAGGAATATTCAACCTTGGTTCAGCTGCAGTTTCTTGGTACAATAGGAAATAGAGGTCAGTTACACTTAGCTCAATAGAGGCTGAATACATGGCTACTAGTCAGGCAGTATGCAAGGCCATTTGGATGTGGAAGACTATAGTGGGATTGTTTGGTCAGAGAATGGATCGAACTATGATCTATTGCGATAATCAGAGTTGTATCAAACTCTCTGAGAATCCAGTATTTCATGACATGTCCAAGCACATTGATATCCGGTACCATCATTTTCGAGACTATGTGGTGAAGAGGATCATGTTGTTGTTGTATGTTTCAACCGAGGAGTAGGATGCAGATATTTTGACTGAGGCTTTGTCAAAATGAAAATTTGAGTTCCATAGAGACATGATTGGGGTGACTGATAATCCCTTTCTTGTTGAGAGGGTGTGTTGAAAATAGCAACAAGAAATGCTAAATATAGAAGTGCTAAAAATAGCATTTCTATAAATAGAATTTTGGGATACATTCCAATTTTAGTTAGTCCCTGAACTAAAACTGAGAACTAAAATTCAAATTTGTTCTTAGCAACTGTTTGAAAAAAATTAATTAATTCATCTTGAGTTAATTAGTTAGAGAAAATCAAACATGAATTCTATGTGAAGACATGCAACAGTTTCTCCATTGATTGAGGAATTTATCTCTTAGTTAAGGAGATGAGGATGAGTTGTACTTTGAGTTGTAATTAGTTAGCTCAGTTAACTGAGTTAAGTCCAGTTAGATTAGTTCCAATAGTTTGTAGAACTAATTGTGAGTTGAGTTAGTTAATGCATGCATGCATGTAATTGCTGCTATTTAGATAACTGAATATTCTCTCATAAATAACTCATGCATGTCAGTTCATTCAGAGACCTAGTTGAGATCAAATGATGGGATAGTGTACTATCAGTTGTAGGAATATTCCATGGAGGATATCTCTTGCATGCAGAAGGAATTCATTCCTTAAGGATTACATAGTTATTTCTAAGTTTAGTGAGTTGTATGAGGCCAGACTTCACACAGGTGGCATCACTAGACCCCAAGAAAAACTACACCAGGAAATAGGAGGCTTGGAGGGTTGAGGGAAGGCATATGTTGTGTCTATTCAGTCTGTGAGCTGTCTTGAGGGATTGTACTGAGAGTTGGATAGGTTGTGAGCTAAAGCTTTCTGTAATCCAGAGATATTTCCACTTGTATGATAATACAAAGATCGAAGTTTTTAATATATACAAGAAACTACAGTCCGTCCTCTTTCTGTACCTTCTTACAAAATTTCAATCCGATGCTCAGAGAGAAAGTTATGATTTTCCCCAGGTCACCTGTTTGGAATGTAATTCAGGAGTCTGCAAAAATACCAACTTCCTTAGATGATATCTCCGCAAATATAGTGTGAAAAGCTCTGAAATTCGGACCCAAGGTTCAGTGCAATTTCGTCTCAAACTGTTTTTTTTTTTCTTTGCAACTGAAACGTCGCAGAAAAAAGTTATAGAGAAAATGCCATGATGACCTGTTTGGAGTAGCGAAACCCTAGAATCCAAAGCTCTGATACCAAATGTTATGAAACCAACTCACAACAAGATAGAAAAGATAGTTGAACGCCTTAGAATTCAGTCTCTTCGAGGGGGAAACCTCCTTTACATTACATAAATGAACAATTCTTGGATGATACAAATGACAAAACCTCCTTTCTATATATAGGAGTCTAAGG
>APFE031134045.1:0-21427 GCA_000404065.3 Pinus taeda
CCCTCCATCCACCTCATATCCACTATCTATCCATTATTTATCGATCCCATTTCATAAGGAAAAAAATAATATTTTTCAAAAATAGAGCCTACACTCTATCTCACCCTGAAAATATCTTGGCAAAACACATAGAGCACATCCTCTCCATTTTCACAACCTATACTACTCCCTCTAAGCCCTTACATCATCCTCCAACCCCTCTACATCATTTCTCATCACTCCCATACAGTTAGAAGACCCTGAAAGAGAAGGAATCATTGCTACACGAAGGAAGAATGCTTCTACAAGAAAGAAGAAAGGAACAAATTGTGCTAAAATCCAAAATGGCAGTGCCTAAGAGAGATCTAATCAAAAAATAGAACTCAAAGGTCATTAAGCAATCATCTAGCCCACAAAAGAGAAGAATAACGAAACAAAAGGAAAGAAGGCATTCACCATTAAAATAAAACTCAAACTTTAGTGATGAAAAGAGGCTTTCCAAGAGGTATCTAATCTCTTTCTAGATTTTATCCAAGGCCTAAAAGATGTTATTGAAAGGGGAGAAAGGAATGGAAGTCAAGTTGAGGGACTACCCTAGGCTTATACTATCATTTCTCCTCAAAACAGGTTTAAATAGGCTACTACAGGGTTTCTTGTAGTTACTACGGGCTGCTACAAAGTTTTCTGTAGTTACTACAGGAATTACTATAGAATGTCCTAGTTCTCATATAAATGTGTTTTGAAGGTTTTAGAGGTTTCCAACTGGTGGAAATAGGTAGCACAAAGTTGGAAAAGGATGTGGAAGAACTTGCCAAACTAAAAAATATTCAAGAACACGTCTTATAAGGGGAAGAAGGAAGGCAAATGGTCTCAAGAAACACTATGGTTTTTTTTATGCACAAACAGTTTCAGAAAAATGAGTGAAATATGAATGAAGGTTTCAAGGGAGAGGATATGAACGAAATGGATCTAAAAGCTAACAAAGTGCACTTGCAAAGAGGAAAGTCATTTTTTTTACTTGAAAGGCTGTTAAACAATCATGAAAAGAATAACTACATTTTTCTATTTGTCCTTGTAGAACTTACAGCCTATATTCTTAAGAGAAAGGAGTGAGGAATTAAAAAGGGAGAGGCTGCCATGGCCATGAATGAGGAACAATGAGGTAACTAAGTTTCTTAGAGGATGAAAAACACTTTCAATAGGGGGTATGGTAGGCCTCTAAATTAGATATAAATTAAGGCCCATGTCTCTAAATTAGACATAAATTAAAGGCCATATGACCATATTTTAGCACATTAAACCTCTCCTTGTGTGTTAGATAATGTATTTTTAACTTTAATATGTTCATTGGGAAGGTTTATGGATAATTGCATATTTATGCCTAATATTACTTATTATTGTCGAATATTGTGAGAATATTGGGGAGATTATGGAGATTTGGAAAAGGAGATACTCTAGGGACTTTCTCCCTACTACAACAGGATAAATGTTAAATAATAAATCAACAAGATATTCTATAATTACGGCACAAATTGAGCTACAATGATTGGAAAAATCTAGGAATGTGTTCCCTACCATTTAATGTAGATTCCTAGTATTGGGAACCAGACCCACCAATCAAGGGATTTTGGTGGTGAAATATTCCTCCTTTCATGGGGAATGATTCCTAATCATTTTGTATAAGTACCAAGTCAAATTTTCCTCTAGGAGTTGATTTTTATTACTCTTATTACGGAGAAAACTCATATTTTTGCAGCCCCACTTCCATTTTCTAGAGGGATGTAATTGTATTGATGGAAATAATAAAGATTGGTGACCTGTTCAGCTTCTAAATATTTGTCTTCTTCATAGGACTCTAAGTTACATTTAGCTTGACTATCTGGCTATCCGAGGAGCCTCCAAGCCCTTTTATATCATTTATTTTCTTCTTTTCACTTCTTATTCACATTCATCTCTTGTTCTTGATTTTTTGTATTTCTGCAGTTAGTATTAATGATTTGTTGTTGTAGGATTGGAATAAATCATGGTTGAAATAAGCTATTTTGCTGGATCAAAAGAATCATTTCATCATTATAACAACTTTGGAATGCCATAGTAATCATTGAGCTATTTGGATTAGCTTTCTTATTCCCAAATCTAGATTTGTGGAAGTCCCTTGTGGCAAATAACAGTAAATTTATTCTATTTTTTAGGGAATTCTAACGAGCTTAAATTGAGTGGATTCCACTTGCATTAGATCAGAAAACAATTATATTTAATAACAAAAAGTAACCCATTTCATTTCCACTTGATTAGGTTAGTAATTTGATAGATTTATTAGCTTACTAGTTCTCAAATTTCTAGATTTTAGACTAGTAATAGTCTGTTGTTTTTAGCACGAGTTAACAGAGGTTTTTCTAAGTGATTCCACTTGAAATGTAATTTTGAGTGATTCCAATTGAAATGGAGAGCTAATACATCCTAGTCAATAAAAAAATTTGTTCCATCCAACTTGAATTTTATTTTATTGGTCATTCAATGAATTATAGTTTCTTATAATAAATATGTTGTTTCATGTAGTACTCTTGTAGGGTGTATATACTTGCCCATATTTGCTCAAAAAAATTAGTTTTTTTCCCTTAATGTTGAATCATGAACCCTAGGCTCTAAATCCATGGATGAGGAATAATAAAAACCAAGTAGGACTTTCCTTTTTACAATGTATATTAGGGCTATTTATTTGAATTCATGCTCCTAGGATTTCAATTACAATTTGTTGTTCTTGCTTAGTATTCATTTCTTTTCAAAATTAAAATTTCCATTTACAAAATTAGTTTAGGATTGTATTTACTTACTTTCACCTTAGTACATCATGACATCAAACAGAGGACACACTGTATTTTTCATATATAGTGTCAATAGCTCTTAAGTTTGCATGAACCTCGTGTTGATAATTAAAGTTGGTAGCCTTGGGAGTTGCAACATTCTTGTTGTAAACCAAGGCTCATCACTATGAAGGAAAATCTACTGCCCATAATATTTTGAGATTAGGATTATGGTGGCCTACGTTACTCAAATATGCAAAGAAATATTGTAGTTCATGTGATATGTGTCAAAGAACAGGAAACCCTCCAAGAAGATCTGAGATGCCATTGGTACCGCAAGTTACATTACAAGAATTTGATAAGTGGGCTATTGATTTTTGTTGGACCCTTTAATCCACCTGGAAAGAGTACTTGTATAAGGTACATAATTACACCAAGTGATTACTTGAAAAGATGGGTTGAAGAACAACTAGTAAGGGACTTTAGCACAAAAACTACTACGAAGTTTATTTTTGAGTACATATTATCTACATTTGGATGTCCAAATATTTTTATGAGTGATCGAGGTTCCCACTTCATAAATAATACTATTGAAGAATTGATGGAGGAATTCAAAGTTTATCATCAGAAAAGTGTAACCCCTTATCATCCTTAGGAAAATGGAATAGTAGAAGAATTTAATAAGATTTGGGAGAATGCACTAACTAAGGGATGCAATGTGAATAAAGGTGACTCAGAATCCCAACAATTTTATGGGCTTATAGGACCACATGTAAAAAGTTGACAGGTCAGACACCCTTCAAATTGCTTTATGAGAAAGAAGCTAATATGCCTATGGAATACATTATGCCTAGCTTGAGGATTGCATCTTTTACAAATATGGTAGACCCTCATATATTGGGGGAAATAACATTGAAGTTGATTACATTGGAAGAAGATAGATTTATAGAAGGATTCCATTGCCATGTACAATAACAAAGAGAAAAGGCTGGGCATGACAAACAGATTAAGCAGATGAAGTTCTAGGTAGTAGTCTGTATTCTCGTCAATGACAGTAAGTTTATGAAATTTCCAGGAAAATTCAAGATGCATTGGTTAGGCCCCTACATTATCAAGCATATTACTAATGGAGACACAGTTCAATTAGTGAATTTAAATGGAATTGATCCAAGGAAGAGTTAATGGTAGCAGCTTGAAGTTGTACAGGGACAACCTTGTCCCTATAGCCTCACTCTAAAGAATAAAGGGAGAAGAGTCTTAGTGCCACCTACAGTTGAAAGTGGGAACTAGACTAGAAAGTACGTTGTAAAGAGATTCAATGTAGGAAGTTATTTCGCTACAATATGGATTATGTCAAAGTACATAGGAGCTAACAATACTTACAACAATATTGCAACAAAAATCAGAGGTAAAGAAGTTGAGTGACTCTGGACGAGCCACATGTGAGCATTAGGGGCTTGTTGGCCGCAACCCAAATTGGCCTAAATTTTGGTAAAAAGTCTGCATTTTGAGGAGCGAGCTGTGCAGTCGAGAACGCAACAGAGTGCAAAATTGACTGTGCAATGAAGAAGGTTGAATATACCATGCCGTATAAGGGTGTCAAAGTGGGTTGAAGCCCCTCCTTTTTGTAAAAATCATGTAATTTTGTAAAATATGAATGTATTTCAGACCGTCATAGACTTCTTTAGGGAGTCCATGGTATATAAACATGGTATTTTGATGACATATCCCTCGATGTAATAGTATACATAGGGATCAATAATAAAGAAGAGACATATCATAAAGTGAATTTAATTGTTATATTATTGTTTGTGGTTTGTGAAAGAAGGTGATGCTCTGCAGCTGAGTGTGCAAAGGCATAATTTTGTAGCTTAATGTGCGGTGGCCTAAGTTTGAAACTAAGTGTGAAAACAAACCTGCAGCTTAGTACGAAGGTCAAAAATTATTTGTTGTACAATAATTATTATTATAAGCAATAGTTCTTGTGGAGGTATTCCCACATTGGGATGAACCATGGTAAAATTTGTGTCTTCATGTGTATATTTCCTTATTATCTGTTGTAGAGTAGTAGTTTATTAGAGTTGCATTTTGTTATAATGCAGTGATGATTATGGGTTTATATGACATGTTTATGTGATTAAATGAATATGGTGAAGAAATTTATGAATTTTAATTATAAGAGAACATAAACACAAAACATTGCATCATCCTTCAATGCTACAGAAACCTGGTTGTACATCCTCCCATAGTCACTTCAAGTGAGACTACGATCTAGTTGCAGGTCATTGTCAAAAGGGCTAGTGATTGAGGGTTCTTTTCATGTGTTGTATAGATCGAACCTAGTTCAACCCAAATCATCACCAGCAATTATGTTAAAAAAATATTTAACAATTAAAAATTTTAATATATTAAAATTAAAATTAAATATTATCTAAAAATTATAATGAAATTATAATTAAAATATCGTCAAATTATAGTTAAAATATACTTTATATAACCTTAAAGATATTTAAAAGAAATTACCGCAACTTTTAGATTCAAACATGGATCGAATTAAAGAGAGTTGAAAGGATGTCATGAAATGGAGGCATTATGAAGGAGGTTGTGTCACAGAGTCGCGTTGGATAGGAATAAACCTTTGTTAAACTTCAAATATATGTTGTATGTTTTCGATATCGGAGATTAGAAGGTGATAAATATTGGAAGTTTTAAGATGTGTGCCGAATGACAACATCGATATTTGATATCTCGATATTGAGAATTTTATATCGGTGATTTCTTTAAATAACGAAAAAATTGTATCGAGAGTTTTTTATATTAGGTCTTTTTTATACTAAGACTTTTGTAAAGGAAGGGAGGAGGTGAGGTGAAGTCGGGACGACTTGGAGTGGAATTAGAAATCCTACATAATGGACTACATCCACTTTTCAATTTTAATATTTTGGGTCTTGTAATTTCTTTTAAAATTATAAATTGGAACAAATTACTAAGATCCCAAAGGGACATTATTTTAATTGTTGTGAAAATTGGCTTGGTGATTTTGTAGGACCATTAGTTAAAAATGAAAAAAAATTGTAAAAATTAACTAGTAATTAATATGTACAATCAATTACTAATTTATTTACAAAAGATCAAAATCATATACATTTTGTACATTTTTTAACCCAGATGGTAAAAAACTATCAAACATCGGATGAGTAGCACTTGCAAACCGTGTAACCAAATGAAACGAAACATGTATCGATGGACATATTGCTAAAAGTTGAATTCAAAGAAAAGATTGAATAGAAACCCGACAAAAAATAAAAAATGGAAAAATTGTACGACACTTAATTAAATGAAAATCCAAAGGGTGGTTTATCCAAAATTTTAAGGAAAGGGTCCCCATTATTTGAAGTAAAAAAGTAAAAAATGGGGGGTGTTTGGTTTTCCGTACAACACCACTCAATTGTTTTTCCCTTTCTTTGCAAGGATGTGATAAGATGATCTTTGTTGTAGAATGTTTTGATAAATATCCTATAGTAAATTGTCAATCCCATAAATTATCTGATCTCATGCACACTCTTGGGTGTTGGCAACTCCATTATGGTCTGGAACTTCTTTGGATCAATCAATATCCCTTCATTAGAGAAAATATGCCCCAAATAATGTATCTGAGATTGCAAAAACTCACACTTGCTAAGCTTTGCATAGAGCTTGTGCTTCCTCAACCACTGTAGTACTGCAAGCAAATGATTCACATGATCTTCCTTGGACATTGAGTACACTAATATGTCATTAATTAAACACAATGAAAAACTTGTCAAAATAAGGTCGTAACACACTATTCATTAAACACATGAAAGTGGAAGGGACAATAGTAAGCACAAAGGGTACCACTATAAACTCATAATGTCCATATATTATCCTAAAAGTAGTTTTATGAATGTCAACCTCCTTGATCCTTACATGCATATATCTTGACCTCAAGCCAATCTCGAAGAAAATATTTTCTCCTCTTAGTTGATCAAATAGATCATCAATTCATGGCAATAGGTACTCATTCTTTATGGTCACCTAGTTTAATTGCATGTAATCAATGCAT
The DNA here is from genome assembly GCA_000404065.3 of Pinus taeda. Classification (NCBI taxonomy): domain Eukaryota; kingdom Viridiplantae; phylum Streptophyta; class Pinopsida; order Pinales; family Pinaceae; genus Pinus; species Pinus taeda. Next base: position 6,868 of record APFE031134045.1, read on the forward strand.
AATATAAAGGTCCCATTGTTTTTTTGTTTCTACTACTATGGGGTACTAGATACACTTCCCTTGGAGGTTGATGTTACCTACAAGGAGTCAATATTCAATTGGTTGTTCTTAGCGGAAAACTTAAATAACAAATCACTAAAACAATGGAAACAGTGCATACATAAAAATAAATTGAAAAAACCATGCTAGATAACACAAAGGACAAATCTTAATAAAGCAATCAATTCAACAAAATTTAGGAAAATGGCTCTATTTATTGACTGTTGAAAGTAGAAAAGATGCAATAGATCAATTCAAAACACTTGGAGATATTTTTTGAGAGATGACGCTAAAATAACCTCAACAATTTTCTTTCTTCAATCTCCTTGTAGTCTTCCTCTCTCTCTCAAAGATGTATGAAGATTCTCTCAATGGTGAAATCCACTATGAAATGTTGGATTATTGTGGCACAATGTTTCCAGCATAATAATGGTTTACTTATTCTTCTTTTTTTTGTCTTCCAATGACTCGTTTATATATAATTTGAAGTAATCTTCCCTCCCTTAGTCTATCTATGAGAAAATGACTTATGATTAGGACAAGAGGATCCCTTGGGGCTGCATATCCCCAAGTCAACTTGAATTTGGTTTTCCTTGTATGGTACATGTCATGGAATCCCAATTCGAGGTGTGTGAAGTGGTCTCAGATTATTGATTCAGACTTCTGTTTGATCCGGTGGCTATCAAAGAAAAAAACGTGCAGTTGCTAATTTCTGCCTTTGGACGAGCTATGCGGGTAGATTTTATAATTTGAATGTTTAGAGAACTTTTGATTTTTATATTTCATGATATTTTAAGCTAGAAATCCTTGACCTATACCCTTTTCTGGATGACTCTGGGTGTCATCTAAAGTTTACAAATGTGTGTACAATTTTTCCATGTTAACAATTGCCCCCTTATGTATTAGTTTAGGAGAAAGTGTATAGCCAAAATACATCATGTTTTTCTATCATGATTGAGAGTATGATCAACTTCTTTATAGAGAGAAAATTACAATGGAGATAATTAAAGAGAATCCTTTATTCATAATTAAAGATAACCATGCTTCGGAGAAATCGACATAAAAAATGTTTATATGAGGCATACATGTCCCATGCTCATTATGATAACGAATGATTGACTATGAAAATCATATCGAAAATGTTCCTTCCAAGTCACCATTGATGTTGTTGACATGCTGATGGTTGATGATTATAACTTCTTACGCCTGCAAGGAAACCTCTGACAAATAGACTAAACTAGGTTCCCCCCTACATTTATAGTGGAGCATTGCTGAATGTGGTGCTGAAAGATGCATGGGTATTTGACTCTCAATACCTCCCATGCATCAAAATGTAAGTACTACTTAATGAGGTGCTCAAGGATGCATGTGTCTTCTTCGAAATGAGAGAACTCCAATAGTCATAATTTATGACACTACTATGACATGATAAACTTTGCTAGTGTCAAATTTTAGGGAGACTAATGACATCAATGGGCGATAGTGATTCAAACTATGCCACCCAACGATGTCCCGTAAGGGGGATGGTGGAAACTATGGTACAACTTTGATCTCTTAAGATGTGCGTTGGAGTCAATAGGAAAGAAGCACCAACCAAAATGATGATTTGGGGAATCATGCTGAAGGGACAAAAATGGCTATAGTATGATGGGTTATTATAACAATAATTGACAATATGGGTGGATATGGTAAACTACCAAAGATTGGAGTTGTACTATAGGTGGAAGCAGTGAAAATAATTTTTCTGGGAAATGACCCTGGAGTAAATAAGACATACAAGGTGGGTATAAGTTTGTTCTAACTAGCGGGATGAACGATGAATGAAAGTGGATCATGGTGTGGTGATGAAAGCGAGATCCAACCAACGAAGTCTCGAGACTGCCACTGGGTAACTGACGTGAAGATCTAGGTCAGCATCAGTTTTAGGGGCCAACCCTAACCCCCTTATTTATGTAATAGGGTCAAGTCATAGTTATAGTTAAGTAAAGAGTCAATAAATCCCATATTAATAATTGTAAGTGGTTGACCGACATTTAAAGAAGGGACCACAATTAGTTGCAAATGGGCCATGGTATTAGATAGATGGTATTAATAATAACCACGGTATTGACCCATGGTATCGCATGTATGAATCTTATATAAAGGATAGAGACTCCCCTTGAGGAGCATCATGTCTTATTTTGTAATTGAGCCCAACTCTATTGGAGGTTTCCACCTCGAAGAGGCAAGTGAACATTGTTTTCCTTTCTGAATAATAAAATACATGTTGTTATTTCTTATTGTTTCGTGTTTTGGGTATACCTCTTCTCATATTTGGTATTTTGGTATCTTCTCACAGGTCAAAAGCATAACAAGTGGTATCAAAGCACTTTCTAGGGTCGGTGGGAACTCCATTTTTACCAAAAAGAAAATTGGCTAGAGATGTGTTTCAGTGTCTTTAAACCACAAGATCTGTCACTGAGCGCATAAACCTGCAGATTTTGGGTGGCATGCACGCAGGAAATACAAGAGGTGGTCACTCTTGTTAAACTCCCTTGTAACTCCTGTGGGTACCCCTTCGAGTAGTAGTGCATTAGACAAAACCACACATGGACTGTCTTCCAAGTACCCTTTGGGTATATCGGAAGCCCCATAGGGTCTCTTGAATACTCACTATAGATGAACCACCGGTCGTCTACTGCTACAGTACATTCAGAACAGCACTCGGGGAGATTACTCGCGTGTACAATAGGGTAGTATGGTTGTACGACTAAGGGTATGGTTGATCCTTCTTGGTCAGTGCTTTGAAGGATTGGACCGAGTGCTACTATCAGACCCTTATGTATATTGCAATCTGTAGCACCTAACACTCCTTGAGACCATAGTTCCCTTGTCTCTCTCTAGATCACGCATCATCTTTCCCTGATCAGATCTAGCAAGTTGGGTTTTGTCGCAGCTGCAACAATCAGTTCTGCCATTCAGATCTCTCAAATCTACCATTCATATCTCTTAGATTTGCCAATCAGATCTATCAAATCCACCATTCAGATCTAGCTATTTGGGTTCTATAGTAGTCACCACAATCAGATTCGCCATTCATATCTAGCAGCAACGGTTCTATCACTGCCACATTCCTACTCATAATCTGTACTTGAGGGTTCATTGACAGATATGACTATTTGTGTGGGACCCTATACCTAGGTGTGACTCTCACAATACATTGGGCAAAATTTACTTTTTTGGGATTCAGCTAGTGCAGTATTCCTAAGTGAGGAGTAAAACTCTTTTTGTAGTTAAAAAAAAAGGTCTGAGACCCTCCCAGGATGATTATAGGAGGCTTAGCCCATAGGAATCATGTCGACGAGCTGAGCAAGGTGGTACCATTCACTCGTTAGCATGAAAATTTCTAGTGGTGTCCCAAATTTTATTTATTTTTTTCGTAGTAACAACAATTGCACCAAATCAGTGCATGGTACAAACCAGAGCTCAAGCTATGGCTAATGAGAAGATCAACACCCTTAAACAAAAGTTGGACTCATTAATGAAGATGATCCAGACCTTAGCTGACACAATGACAAAGTGCTTGTCAAGGGAACAATCGGAGGAATATGCTTTTAATGAAAACATTGAGGGCGAGTCTAGCCATTGCCTTCACCTCTTCAGAAACCACCAACAATCTCAACCGCAACCACTGAAGCTGGACATGTATAAAGTTGATGGCTCTCATCCAGCCACATGGCTAGCACAAATGGAGCAATATTTCACATTGAATCACATCAGAGATGATGTGACTCAGCTAAGTGTGGGTAGCATCTACTTGGACAATGAAAGATGGCAATGGTGGCAGTGGCCTCAACGTTGCTATGGAAGGCCCACGACTTGGCGGGTATTCATAAAATCCCTTTCAGATCGCTTCGACCATGAATCTAATTTTTTGGGTCATCTTAATAAGCTCCAACAAATAGGAACAATGCAAGAATATGTTACAGCCCCTGAAGCCTTACCCTTCCGCATAGGAGGTGTACGAGATGAGTTCTACTTGGAATGCTTTTTCAATGGTCTCAAAGAAACCATACAAGCCCACGTCTGACTGCAACACCCAATTTCATGGTTAGATGCTCGCAAGATAGCTCGTGAATTAGAACGTGCAATAGAAGCACAATAAAATCGTCAAAATTTTATAGCCAAGCGTCACCCCACTGAGGCTCCAAGCACCACCCAAACACTTAAGGTTCAAAAGGTGTCACTAGTGGAAATGGTTGAAAGAAGAAAGCAAGGATTGTGTTACTACTGTGATGAGAAATACTCCCCAGGGCATAAATGCAAGGAACCCAAATTCTTTCAAACTAATGCTACTAATCGCATTTCATCGAAGGAAGCCCCACCATTTGACAAACTAGAGGAGGAAAATGAGGACAACTAGTTGGACAATGAGCTCCCAGCTACACTTGACGAACCAGTTATCTCACTTCATGCTTTGGCAGGGATTTCTTCTCCCCAAACTCTCCAAATAAAACGTTTTATTAAGCAACGCCTTGAAGTAGTCTTGATTGAAAGTGGAAGTATGGATAAATTTATCCATCAAAGAGTTGCTCAAGCAGTACATTGTTTTGTCGAAGCAGTCTCTAATTTCCAGGTCCAAATTGCTGATGGGGGGACACTGAAATGTGAAGGCTATCATGAAAATTCCAAACTTCAAATGGGGGATTATCAGTTAAATACCCAGACTTTTGCCATACACATGGGAGGGTGTGACATTGTCTTGGGTGTTGAATGGATCCGCACATCACAATGTATTTCGAGGAGTTATATATGAGCTTTAAGCAGAACAACCACACACATACCCTCCGTGGACTCTAGGTGAGTGCTCCCTCTATCATCAACTCACATAGGATGGAAAATTTGCTGAAAAAAGGCCACCATGGATTTATAGCCCAATTTAATACCATTTAGGCCTTCGAACCCACTTCTTCTGATATTCATCCTGAGATGCAATAGATCTTAAACAACCATATTCTGGTCTTTGACAAGCCTCATGAGCTTCCACCCTCGAGAGGGGAACATGATCATAACATTACTTTGGTCTCAGGCACCCAACCACCCAATGTGTGTCCATATAGATATCCATTTTCCCAAAAGAATGAAATTGAAAAAATCATTAGGGAACTCCTAGAAGTAGGCATCATTCATCCTAGCATTAGTCCTTATTCATCGCCTGTGGTCATCGTGCTCAAGAAAGATGGGGGAATGGCGTATGTGTCCATACTTCAGGGCCCTCAACAAGTTGATGGTCAAAGATAAACTTCCCATCCCGGCTATCGATGATTTTCTCAATGGACTAAATGTAACTCAATTATTTACTAGGCACAACCTTCTCTCAGGCTATCACCAAATTCGCATGAAAGAAGTAGACATTCCAAAGACTACTTCCTGAACTCATGAAGGCCATTATGAATTCATGGTCATGCCATTTATTCTTTTTAATGCTCCATCCACTTTTGAGAGCCTCATGAACCACCTACTCAAACCATATCTCAAAAAAAAATTCCTTGTTTTCTTTGATGATATCCTCATCTACAGCCCCACCTGGGCCACACATCTTCAGCATGTAGATCTACTCTTGCAACTACTCTGGAAGCATAAATTATTTCTCAAGATGTACAAGCACTCTTTTGGCATGGAAGAAGTTGAGTATTTGGGCCACATTATGGGGCATGAAGATGTCATGGTGGACCCCAAAAAGATCCATGCAATGCAGGATTGGCCTCAACCAAAGACCTTGAAGATCTTGAGAGGATTTTTGGGTCTCACAGGCTACTATCACAAATTTTTCGGAAATTATGGTCATATTGCTAGACCCTTCACTCGCCCTTTCAAGAAAAATTCATTTCTCTAGAATGATGAAGTGTAACAGGCATTTATAGCTCTCAAACATGCCATGTGTTCCACTCCCATATTAGCACTACCCGACTTCACCAAATCTTTTGTGATTGAATGTGAAGCTTTAGGTATGGGTATTGGGGTGGTCTTAATGTAGGAAGATTGACCCTTGGCCTTCGCTAGCCAATAACTAAGTGGGACATATCTAGGACAATCTACCTATGAGAAGGGGATGATGGCCATCTTACATGTCCTAGATACCTGATGACCATACTTATTGGGGTGACATTTCCAAATCCGCATAGACCATCAAAGCATTAAATATTTTTTGGAGCAACTCCTATCCTTGCCACAACAAAATAAATGGCTCGCCAAAATTTTTGGACATTATTATGAGATAACTTACAAGAAAGGGCATGAAAATGTCATAGAAGATGCTTTATCATTCCAATTTGAGGAGGAAAGCACCCTGCTCACAATCTCCCTTCCCATTCCAGAATGGATTGAAGAGGCTTGCAAGGAATGGTTTTCACATCCTTTCCTCTCCCAACTCATTAATAAGTTGCAGGCTGATGCAAATTCCACAGTAGGCTACTCCTGGCAGGATCGCTACAAGGACAAAGTCGTGCTATCACCAACATCCACCCTCAAAAGTCACATTTTGGCAGAGTTGCACTCATCTCCCACTGCAAGCCATTCAGGCTTTCAGAAGACTTATGCTCGCACTCAACATTCATTCTTTTGGATAGGGATGAAAAAGGACATTGTTACTTTTGTAGCTGAGTGTGACATATGTTGGTGCCACAAAGGAGAAATAGTCAAATCCCCAAGCACATTACAACTATTTCCCATCCTGGCCTTAATCTGGACAGAGGTTTATATGGAATTCATTATGGGTCTTCCGAAGTCAGGCAAAAAGTTAATCATCATGGTGGTTGTGGATAAACTTTCTAAGTATGCTCATTTTTTCACCCTACCCTACCCTTTTACACCAGCTTCGGTGGCTCAATATTTCATGAACCAGATCTTCAAATTGCATGCCATGCCCACTTCCATTGTGTCTGATCATGACCCAATCTTCACCATTAACTTTTGGCAGGAACTCTTTGAGATACAAGGTACCCAACTACAATTCAGTGCTTCCTATCATCCCCAAATTAATAGTCAAACTAAAGAAATCAACAAATGTCTGGAGATCTAGCTTAGGTATTCACTTTTGAAAAGAAACATCTGTGGGTACAGTGGTTACCTCTAGCCGAATGGTGGTATAACACTAACTATCATGCCACCACCAAAATGACTCCATATCAAGCAGTTTATGGTCAACTCCCTCCTTCACCTACTTCCTATATCCAGGGATGCTCGAAGGTACAAGCAGTGGATCAATTCCTACAGAACCACACAACCATGCTGGCCCACCTCAGAGAATCTCCATCAAGCTCAAAACCACATGAAGCAACAGGGAGATCAGCATTTCTCAGAATGAAAATTTCAAGAAGGGGATTAGGTATTTTTTAGGCTGAAACCGTATAAGCAAACATCACTCAAAGACAAGGGTTGTCAGAAATTATCTCCAAAATTCTATAAACCGTATCAAGTACTTCAATGCATCGGAGAAGTAGCCTACAAGTTAGCTTTACCACCCACAAAAAAAATCCATCCAGTCTTCCATGTCTCATGCCTAAGTAAAGTGATTGGGAACCATTGTCGAATTCAAACTAGTCTACTAGAATTGGATGAAGAAGGTTCAATCTAGCTCTAACCTGAATAGGTTCTTGACATGCGATAATGGCATCTACGTGGCCGCACGATCAAGGAAGTCCTCTTCAAGTGGAAAGACACCTCCCTAGAATATGCGACCTGGGAAACATCCACTGTCCTTCAGTAATTTCTACAGCTTCAGCCTTGAGGTCAAGGCGGTTTTTATGGTGGTGGGCATGTCAGGGTCCAATGCTAACCCCCTTATTTATGTAATAGGGTCGATTCATAGTTATAGTTAAGTAAAGTGTCAATAAAGCCCATATTACTAACTGTAACTCGTTGACCCGCATTTAAAGAAGGGACCACAGTTAGTTGCAAATGAGCCACGTATTAGATAGATGGTATTAATAAGAACCATGGTATTGACCCATGGTATTGCATGTATGAATCCTATATAAAGGATAGAGACTCCCCTCGAGGAGCATCGTGTCTTATTTTGTAATTGAGCCCAGCTCTATTGGAGGTTGCCCCCTTGAAGAGGCAAGTGAACATTGCTGTCCTTTCTGAATAATAAAATACATGTTGTTATTTCTTATTGTTCTACGTTCTAGGTATATTTCTTCGCATATTTGGTATTATGGTATCTTCTCGCAGGTCAAGAGCATTACAATCAGTTTCGTTAAAAGAATTATACACTTGCCAAAAGAATATAAGGGTGATTTGAGATGGCTAGTACAAAATTGCTAATTAGTAATTAAAAAAATGACTAAAATTTGCATATAAATGACTATGTTTTGGTTGGTGACCAATAGTAATTAATTTATAGTATCGTATGACACGACCAACTTTTAGTTATTTTTAGCTTAGTTGTTAATTTATTTTCTCAATTTTATTATCTCGTAGTATATTTAGTCATAAATTTGGTCATTAATTTAGTCATTGATTCAATAATTAATTGTCACAATTAATTACCAAATATACAAAAAAATATATTATTAAATCATCACTCGAGAAAACTAATTAATGACTAAAGAAATATGACCAAAATGATGGTCATGTTATAAGATACTGCAAATTAGCTACTAATAGTGATATATATGCAAATTATAGTCATCATTTGAAACCAATTAATGGTGAAAGAAATATGACTAAATTTTGGTCGTGTTATAAGATACTATAAATTGGCTCCTAATAGTCGTATATATGCAAAATTTAGTTTTCATTTGTAATAAAAATTTTATCATTTGTAGTATTCATTTACCTTTTTTTGGTAGTTTCATATTCATTATATAAATGACTATTTTAGTAGTTTATATTCATTTCATTTACTTTCATTAATAACCATTACAAACAACTAATTTAGTTGTATATTCAATTTATTTGTGATCATCATTAATCAATATAAACTACTAATTTAGTAGTTTTAGATTGATTGTACGCATTCATTATTAATCAATATAAATTAATTAGTATGATTTTGCAACTAAATTAAAAAAAAATGCCACACAATGTACATGTTCATCTAATATGAAAATGTAAATTTATAAATGTTAATTATAAACTAAATAATATCAAATAAAAATATAAATAATTTCAACCATGAAAATTATATTATATAAAATTTCAATTATTACAATATGAGTTTCCAACTTAATATTGGTTGGAGTAAAATTTTCACATGAAATATTGTTTCATCACTTCAAAACATTATCATTGTGTTGTTAAGGCATTGCAGGTGAATTCACCAGCTATGAGTACTTAACCATCAGTCTTTGTGTGTCTTATGTGGGATATGGGCTCTAGAAGTACTGACCCATTCTCTTCTCTCTCTCTCTTTAATTTTAATTTTGTTGATCCAATGTTATTTTTCTCCTCCTTCTTCAATTCCTATTTCTTACAGTCAATACCGAGTTCATTTTCTGAAAAATAAAGATACAATGCAGAGTATAAGACATGAAATATGATGAACACTGGAATATAAAATAAAGCATACTATAAAGGATTTATATGATATATACCTTAACATCAACAATATTGTGAATGCCATTTTTCCCCATAAAAGGAAGAAACTCGAAGAAGTTTTCTTCAGTTGGTAAACAGTGGCCATTATGTGGCCAGATGACCTATATAAATAGAGAAAATAAAACATCTACATAGAAAATAACACCTTCGTAAAATTAGTATTCAACCCTCAAGGAATATTAGGCATAATCATGCAATCTAATTTACAAGCTAAAAAGCTCAAGCTGTAGATTATTTACACAATGTGGGAGTGCAAAAAAAAACTCCTAGAAAAAGCCAGAGGTAAGTCTATTATAAAATGAAATGAAGTAAAAAGGATACAATAATAGGATAGCCTTGTATACTTGTATATAACTATATAATGTAAAAGGCTAAGTGAGTAATTCAAAGGCTAGACATCGATGATGTCAAGAATGCCCAAGTTTTATGAGAATTTCTTCAAATAAGAACTACTATTTGGGTCCATTGTCACATATGAATAATCCAGCTACGCTATATTAAATTATTAATGTTTTTCTTATATTTATGGATCACTACAATATAAGTGGATAAATTTCAAAGACAATTCCCTTCCCATTGTGTTCTTAACCTGTGGTACAATATATTAGCTGTGATTTGGAGAAAAATTCCAACATAAAAAATATGTAACAATCACCACTAATAATCCCCAAATAGGATTATTTTGGAATGTAACTTTAAAATTCTAGTTTCTATATGATTATTGAATGGAAAATCCACATTGAATTCCAACATCGAACTTCCAATTTTAGGGAACACCTATGGTCATCCTCAATCATTATAATGAAAAGATAAAATGAGAGTAGTTTTGATCTGTGTTGTAGATTTACATGCAAAGCACCAATAGTTTTCCCATGTTTACCATACTTGTAATTTCCAAGATATAACACATAGATTGATATTTTACAACAAATATTTGATTTATTACAAACAACAATTTAACATATTACAACGATACCACCAATGTTTGATTCTCAATTAGCTCAAACCAGTTACCACAAAAACTTCAAGAAAGAGCAACAAGTAGAAATAGCATATCCATCTATTAATAATCAATCAAAAAAAGATAAGCTTTTTGTTGAAGCTTGATAAACAACTATAAATTATATTGATGATTGACTACAACTAGTGGTCTTATTAAAAGAGAAATACCACCTGAACAATTCATCTTCCAAATTCTTTGCTCTATCCATGAATTTTTATTCTATCCTCAAAACATAATTCGCATTCAATATTGTAGGTTTCACAAGCTTCCCAAAGGCCTTGCCAAATGAAGCTGTCAATTCCATTGATTTTCATAAAATTCTTCTTGTACTGAAAAAATATAGTTTGGCCATGTGATAGGTAATTCAAGCAAGTAAAAAATTGTGTACAATATTTCTTAGAAGGATTCATGTTAAAATAAAAACTTGCATATTTCAGATAGAAAGATAATCTTAATAGAGATGGTCAATATTAGAAAACAATAGACGGGACATAAAACTATACGTTGAACTAAAAAGATCCTAACTGTATTACAATTGATTGATTATTCTAAGTGAAGCCAACTAGATACATACAAGTTTTCATTTTCATCTTTCTTTCCCATATCTTTATTAGACGTGGAAGCTAACTTGCATGCATCTCACAAGTTTGTTTTATAAAGAGTATATGTTTCATTTTCATATTCCACACTTTCTTTTTCATGAACAACCACAGTAGGTATTGGAGGAATTAGTTGCTACATCAGCTAAGTTGTCGACTTTCATTTTCTCAAATTATGTTTTCTTGCATATGCATTATTTTAGTTTTACTTAGTGTGGTTTTAGATAAGAAAACAATAGGTCTGGAAATAAAACATTCATCATGAAAAACAACGATTAATTATATGATATCAACCCATATTTCTTTATTTTTGGAAGAGAACCAATCAACTACACTCAACTGGCATCATTAACGTTATCCAAAACCAACCTGGTGGACATTTGAAGTTCTTCTACATGAACTTGTTCCTTTGTGTGGATGAATTTCTCTTTGTGTGTGGTAAGGGCTATTAACTTTTCTGAGCATGATAACTTATACTTACTATCATATTTCTCCATTTCCAACTGTTTTTTTGGCATATTGACAGATAATCCATTTTGTTGCATCTCAATTGTGTATGATCTCATTGGCCCTAACATATATGACCTACGCATGAGGTTACCGTAAAAAAAATATAACACATACCCAAAAATTAGAAGGAAATTAATGATTATATATGTCTATGGATCAATGTTATAGCTTATAGGAGTAGTTGGTTGTTTCCTAGAGATCTTTGGAGAGCCCCTAAGAGAATGAAGTTAGGACTGGTCAATGGTCCAAAAGTGGACCCACTAATTTAATTTTTTTCTTTACATGTAGCCATGATGAATTTTATTAACCATTATTTTTCTTGTGTAACAAGGTGTGAATTTGGATTAGGATTTCTTCTTAGTGGAGATAATTACTAGTGATATTTTCCAATATTCAACACATTCCCTCTATTCATTATAATTCATTTTTTCTTCTTTTATTCCATTGTGTATGCTCCCATCCCTAGCTATAATACACAACTAAAATATTTCCATGAATTCATTCTCCTGTAAATTGGTATGCTCTAGTCCTAAGGTGATTAATATGATATTGTTTTCAAGAAATATGAACATATGTTTCAATAAACAAGCACGAACGTGGTCATAATCTAGAAAGCCAACCAAAATAGGAAATAAGAAAAATGTCAAACATGGTTGAGAGAAATGGAGACGAAGATATCAAAAAGTGATATGTATTTGTATCAAAATTCAAATCACCCTGCATAGATCTATCTTAACCCTAGACCCATCAATCACCAAGATAGGCAAAATCCTTTGAATTCTGAACCTTTCCTTAAGTTTTTCCACTCTAAGAATGTTTTCACCTTGAATCTCAACACATTATAGATACACGATTAATACAAATCTACACCGTTTTATATTGTATTGATAATACATCAACTTTATATATTTATGGTTTTTGGCATACTAAAGATGTAGACTATAGAGTGCACCTCTTCATGTAAATGTCAATATATTTAGTTGAAAAACTACAAAGAGAGGATATTCTCTAATGGTTTCATTACAAGGCTAATATCATAGAAACTAGAGAAATAAACAATAGAAAGGAAACTAAAGATAGACAAATCAATTAAGAATGTTTTTATTAGAAGTTGTTGATAACTGAAGCCATGTTCTCTCTAGCCCAACCATAACACAAATAAGTGAGTCAAAGGGATTTTAGAGATTATAGTCCTGTAAAGGTTTTGGAAAGATTCAATAAAACTAAAGGTGACCAAGTAAAAGAATTAAATTTATGTCAAAACACAATAGAAAGAATATAAAGTGGCCTTAACCATCCAATCACATGTGCATCCCTTATTGTTCATAGACTTTAACCAATGTAATATCCCGTCCATGAATTCACATTACCAAAAATAGTCATGCATTTGAGTAGGCACCTTCACACCTCTAGTTTAAAATGTCTTTCCTACCAGTACATGCACCAAAATTCTATGGCAGGGTCATTCATAAACCCTCTTTGCTTGGCATTGAAGTATTAGTTAACTGTTCAGGTCAATAGGCAATTAATTTGTCAACCAGGATTCCATTTTGAACGTGTGTTGCCCCACCTGAATGGCACAAATTTGAAAGGGATGACATTGGGTAAAAGTCCTAGGTAAAACATCCTGGTGGAATCAAATGAAATAACTTCTCATGGTTTCCCCATCAATCCAGTAAAATTCAGTCATTTTTTATAAAATTGTAGATCATTGGCAGCAAAATCCAATGTTTTTCGATGTTGATTAGTGGTAGAGAATATTGTTTTGTCTCCAAGTAAAAAATGCAATAACCAGTTGCAACACATAAACATCATAATTGAAATGTGATATATCTCCTACCATATACAAACTTTTACATGAAATAGGGGACTTGCGTATTTGATTGTAGGCAATGAACATGCACCTAGAACTGTAGCATTTGATGAGCCTACATGTAGGGATATACACCATGAGATGTTCCAAACCACCACATCCAATTGTGTTATCCCAATGTATACCCTCACAAATGATGTCGTATTGTGTTTATTAATTGCTATTAATTATATCAACACATCTATTATGACTGACCAATGTTAATCATTATTATGTTAGGATCAATATCAGAATGAAACCTTCACTAATATGTACTTCAACAGAGTAGTTTACAATGTATAATCCAATATACATTATAAGGAGACAATTTCATTAATACATATCAAAATCCTCCTAGAAATATATGTCACTTAAATTTTTATTTTAAGTTAGCTTGCAATTAAAACGATATCACAAAGACAATAAGGAAACACAAAACATACACGTACCTCTAAGCAATGTTAGTTCCTAAATGATGAAAATATATTACAATTATAGGAAAAGGTAAAAGTTTTGCCTTAAGTTGATGAGATGACCAAGGCATATCTCTCATGTAGTTGATTATAGGTTAGGGACATATATGTCATGAAGGTCCTCCTATGCTGAATACTCTTGTGCTATCCTAAATATAAGAACACTGTTATGTACCTAGGTGGGTAATATGGGGTACCAAGGGAGGTACCCAAGGTAATAATGTAATAATGGGATGGGCCATAGTAATAAATGAGGTGGTTAACCCATGTCATGTAAGGGACCACAATTAGTTAATAATAATGTAATGGGCCCATGGTATTAGTTGATGGTATGAGTAAACCATGGTATTGATGCATGGTATTGTATGTATGAGGCCTATATAGAGGCTAGAGACTCCACATGGATGAAGATGAAGAAAAATAGTCTTGTATGAACAAGCATATGGCTTGTGGAGTGTTCTCCTTCCTTAAGGAGTGAATGTATGGTGTTGCCCTACCTCAA